>VYZQ01010339.1:10945-21290 GCA_013400655.1 Mystacornis crossleyi
GGAGGTTCTCACTGGAGCCACCTCTGTGGTCCCCCCTGCTACCAAAAACCAGGCCAAGCAAAACCAATACAGCCTGGAAAAGAGAAGGCTTCAGACCTAACTGCAGCTGTCCAGTACCTGAAAGGTGCCTGCCAGAAAGATGGAGTGAGAATAGTTATAGGTGCATGCAGTGAAAGGGCAAGGGGGAATAGATTCAAACTAAAAGAGAGTAGGTTTAGATTGGACACTAGGAAGAAATCCTTTACTGTGAGCGTGATGAGGCACTGGAACAGGTTGCCCAGAGGCGGATGCCCTATCCCTGGAAGTCCCAAGACCAAGATGGATGGAGCTCTGTGCAATCTGGTCTAGCAGAAGGTATCCCTGCCCACAGCAGTGGGGTTGGAACCAGGTGACTTTTAAGGTCCCTTGAAACCCAAGCACTCTATGATTCTGTGAGAGAAAACAAAAGAACAAAGTACTCAGTCCACAAGGCAGTGGCAGAAAGTTAAAAGTGACATAAAACAGGACAAGAACTGCAAAACTGAATTGTAATGAAGATAAGAGGCAAACTTCATCCTTGAGAAAGAGATTTTGCACAAATGAAAGCAAGAGTGTTTCATAAGCAAGAGAGGAGGATTAGACAATAACGTTAACAAAAGATAAAGGTTGAGACTGAAAGACTTTGCTGAACTCAGTTACAACACAGCTCTCAAAAAGTGCTTTATGTGTACATATCACAGCAAATGCCGTCATCCAGAACAAGTACAGATTTCACATGAAAGGACTGGGGAAGAGCTTCAGAAGGCTCTGTCTCCCAGAGGAACTCTTCCCAGGGGGGCACATTTGCTTCCACTCTTACAGCAGATAAACAGTTACACAGATCCCTCCTGTATCTCCACCCTCCCATCACTTCAATGCTACATAATGTAAATTCACATTTCCCAGTACTGGTTACTAGCCAGTGACAATTTCTATAAGCAGCATAAAATAAGACTAATGAGATCCTGAAGAAAATCCAGAATGGAGGCTGCTGTAAAGGACTGGAGCAGACTCTACAGTAACAAAGCTACAGTTTCAAAACAGGATGTCTTCTGCACAGAACCCATCATTCCACTGGGCATATTAAACAGGGTTAGGAAAAGAGGCTACTTAGAGTCCACCTCAGAAATGCAATCATGCCAGTGATGGGAACACATTCATTAAAGTCCAACTAACAGTACAAAGAAGTTGTCACAGGGCAAAAAATGTAAATTTAAAAATAACAAAAGTCAGAAAATCTGCATCAATCTCTTTTTAATTTAGTCCACATTAACATATTCTGGCTGAATATTACTGCAAAAGCTCTTTTGCTCAGTGTTTATTTTTCATCTGCCTTGAAATGGAAACTGTCTTCACTTCAACAAACACATGCAGAAATAAAAATGCTGAAAGGCTGAGAATCTGGCTTCAGAAACAAACTCGATCTTTCCTTTGCCAGTTACTAGAAAAAGTGACTGCGAGGCAAAATTCAAAACACACTGAACTTTTGTACTATTTGTACATACATACACACACGTGTATATATATATATGCCGTATGTAATTATACATTGCAATAACATCCAATATCCAGATCTGAAATGTGCCAATTTTCCACTTGTTTACACGCACTGAAGAAACTCTGAGATCACTTTTTCAAAACACTGCATCTAAAACTGATGATTTGTCTACACGTCTCAGCTAAAGGCACAACAGGAATCTGCCCTAAAGCCTTTGCCTTTCAGTCCCCCTGGCCAACACTCATGACAAGACCGTGTGACCAAAACTACATGTTCCCAGCTGCTCCAACTCACACTGTTAGAACCAACTCAAATACAGGAACAAGGTAAAACAAGAAAGATCCAATTTCTAAGGTTTTATTGCATGACCTCCATCTTGGATGAAATAACTGCTTTTGCACTTGCTGTGCCACAAAAACTATTTTCTCCCTGTATCTTCAAAAAAAATCAAACTCCAAACAGTGAACAAAGGTCAATAAGTTGAAACAGGTTAACAACTGATCAAGAGTCACACTCATTGCTTCATTAGTACAAACATGAAAAAAAAAATTTACTCATTTGTCACTATTTACACCAGTTGTGTCACAGACGTGGCAAGCAGAAAACCAGTTATGACTGTAGTATCCAATGTAGGATTTCTGGGAGATAATATCAACTGTTAACAGGGAACATAGCAAAATTAGGTTTTGGTTTCTGGCAATAAACAGACAATCCTACCATGGAATGTCCTTAGCATAACTTTGGATGCATATCTCAGAAGTTTGATTAAAGGCTGCTTCCTAAGGATGGCAGTTTACACCTTTATTACACAGGACAGATTGCTGTCAGTACTGCCTCAGTTCTCTGAACTCCAGTCCCATTTCCCTTGCTGTCTGCTTTTGCTTTGCTGCTATGCTCAGCTGAATTCTAAACAGTTTTGAAGTCAAACTTACAATTACATTACTATATTTGGAAATACACAAATGTTCCAAACAGTAATACTTTTGTTTCCCATCAAGTATTAATTCACTTCAGAAGCTACTCCTCAGGATTTCAGTGGTGTGTCTTGAGGAATAAGTAAATATTCACCATCAATAAAGATGTAACAACACAACTTTTCATGTTCACCATACTGATTGCTTTGAAGAGTAACAAAGCTACCTCTGGAGCAATTGTCCAAGTGCTTCCTTGAAAGGGACTGAAATGAGTAAGTAGTGAAGGTCCCCTAACTTCCAATACAGGAAGTTACACCATTGGTCTTCCCTGCTCTCATCACTGCAGACTCCTGGCCTACACAGAAATTTCATCTCCACAATAAAACATGGAACTGGCAGCTTCCAAATCTCTCTGCTTAATCTGGGATATATTTCTGTATTATCACTGAATTATCAGCTGAATTACATAAGGCGAATGCACAATAGGAAGAATGGTTAAAAAATTAAGTCACAACCAAAGGACTGGAAGCAGTGTTGTTCGTATTATTTAAAACTAGACTGCACAGATCTATTACTATTAAATGGCAGAACCCTGGTCGGAAGGAAGACAAGAAAAGAAATATTTCTCTCTCATTTCCCTGATGTTATGATTGCTTAAATCAATATTATCCCAGTATCCCCCAAGCTGAGTCAAAAAGGTTCATGCAATTACTTTACATAACCAACTTCAAATTAAATTACATAAAAGGTCATTTTTCCCATAACAGTCTCATTTGCATTTTGTCCTAGAAATGTGTTTCCTACTATCAATTACAGGGAAAAAAACAAAACAAAACAAACAAGGCCTGGTTATGTGCCCCAGTGGGTTACTTAATACTTGAAGAGTGATTGTTTTGTGATTGGGAAGAATAAAAATTAAAAGCATAATGGGTAAGACAAAAAGTACAATGCATAATTCAGATCAATAGCAATGTAGGAAAAGTTTGTAACATTCCTAGGTTCTGTTTTAGCTCAGGTATTTCCTAGTGGATTTTGAAGTTAACCATTACAGATGGCACATATACCAAGCAGGCTGAGGCAGAAAACAAAGCTGAATGTTATTAAAAGGCTTAATTTCTTGTGAAGTCGAGCACAGTTTTGTTCCACACAAACAGTCACGGTAAAAGACAGGCAAACATTGAGTAAACTATCTCAAACCATCCAGAGTAGCCAAGAAGTGTGTCTCAGAGAACTCACGGCCACTTCTAAGATGGATGCTATAGTATACAGAAAGGAAGCCTCTACTATTTTGAATTGTAAAGGAAATAGCGGCAGACACTTTTCAACCTTATAAGTCAACCTTTATAATCCAGTAGCTTCATAAAGTTAAAACTAATATCAGATTCCAATGCAGAGGAAATGACTGGAATTAGCAGCAAGCATCCTCCATCTTCTAACAGTGACAGACAGGGGAAACTGCATTCCCCCCTCCAATTAATAGCAAAACCCTCCAGACTTGAATTTAAAAGTCATATCTGCAGTCCCAATTCACCTAAAAAGCACATTCACTCAGAATCATGGAATGACTGAGGTTGAAGGGACCTTGAAAGGTCCTTCGTTTATTCAATGTGTCCCCCCCCTCCCCACCAAGCAATCTCAACATCAAATTCAGAATATGTTGCTCAGAGGTTAGTGCAGTAAGACCTTTAAAATTTCCATTTATGACCCCTGACTCTTGCTGTGCTGCTGTGCAAGGCTCATTGAAGAGCCTGGCTTCATATTCTTGGGAACTCCCTCTGAGGTCCTAGAAGACTGTCCTTAGGTCCACCCTAAGCTTTCGTGCTTCCAGGCAAACCAAGCCTCGTTTTCCCAGCTTTTCCTTACAGGTCATCTGTTCCAACCCCAGCACCACCTTTGTGACTCTTCACTAGACTTACTGAAGTTTATTGACATCTTTCTTATATGCATGAGGGGGTTAAAACAGGACACAGTATTCCAGAGATGGTATAATAACTGTTAAGCAAAGTAATCATTACATCCAACCCACATAATTATGATAAACACAACATATCTAAAAGCTTTCACCTCATACACAGTCTCTGGAGCCAATATGCCATTTCAGAAGAGAAGTGCTTCCTCTTTACTCCTTTCTGTATTAGAAATACAAAGGATTGTCCACCAGAATTTCTGTTCTTCCTCTCCATTCACATAAGGACAATATGCTAGAAGAGGGAAGGTAAATTATTCCTTTTCTTTTTTTTTCCACATGTATTTTGGGATGACCTTTTTGATAATGTCTTGGAAAATGTCCCATCTTTCATTGGCACAGGATGTGTCTCCCAAAAAGACTGACTGATTTGAGATATCATTTAATAACCAGGAAGAGTGGAACATTATGAAAAAGAAAATCTTAATATTTTAAAAGAAAACCAGGAAAATATTAACTGTGAAACAGACTGAACCACAATGAATAATCCCATGAACAGGGTACTAATGTAAAGATCCCTGAGTTTAATTTGTTCTTCGTCCAAGACTCCTCTTGGATCTTTGTGAAAGTAGAGATACACTTTCTGTGCCTATAAAACAGAGATAATACATAGTAAATTTCTTTCTCATCAGACAGATTAGGAGGTACGGAGGCTTTCCAGGTTGTTTGGAAGCTGTAGAAGAGCAGTGCATCTGACTCCTGCATGCTTGGAAGACATTTTTAATCTGTAAGCAAAGTGCTTGGAGGCCAGTCTAACACAGGTGTACTTGTGTCACCTGACATAATCAGTGTTCCTGCACCCACTCTCAGATCTACACGCCTCCCAAAATCTGCACGTGTGCTCAGAGCAACAACCCACTCCAGCTCACCTACTGCCAGCCAGCATTCCAGCCAGCCAGCCCTCACATGGACAAAAAAAGGGCATGACAGCAGCTGCTTTCCCACACCAATCCAACTCTGCACAAGGTTACTTTTGGCACAGCTATTATATTAAAATAACTTGCAATACACAAACTTCTTCTGGTAGGGAATGTTTACTTAGAGATGGGGAGAAAGAGCTAAACTCTAATCATGCAAATTACTGAACATACCCGTTCTACATGTAATTTCAAGAGGGCATCACACAGGTTAAATGGAAAAGTAGCCAAGATACATCTAATAATTCATTTTTTCTTAACGTAGAGTAAAGGTCTTCTAATAAAGGATTTATAATGGAACTCATAAAAATGAGACTGGAAAAGAAAGCATCTCTTATTTTACTCTTAAGTAAGACTCAGTATTTACACTTGAAGAAAAATGCACATAAGAAATGGGCCAGTACTTCACGCATTCACCAGAGAGAACACAGCTGACATTCATTACTTATCATCAGTGTAGATCACCAGTGGCAATTGTGCAGTTTACAAAAGAAACAATGGTCTGTGCTTGAGCATTAATATTACACACATCTCTATTGAAATGTTTCTATTTCTTAAGTTCTCCAAATTTAAAATACTTCTGGTATGGATTCCTACTGTTAACAACAGCACATATTTCTATGTAGTTCCAGATCCATGTTGGCTACACATTGCTGTAATTTTTCAGATTGTCACAGCTCTTTTTTAACAGCTATTCATCTTCTGTAAGCAGTAGTAAGATATATGAAGCTACTTAATTTTCAAATCCTCCTAGCAAAGTTTACCCAGGGTACTCATATTAAAAAGTTAGTTGAAATGATTAAAGAAATTACATATAAGTTAATTTTTGTCTTGGCCTCTCTTGCTGAGCTTCTACCTGTCATCTGCTCACCATCCTTGCTTGCCTTCAACAGTTCCCATTTGAGTCCTTGGATTTCTAGGAATATTTTTCAATGGGTGCTTAAAAAACTATCCTCAAATTCAAGACATCTTTTTTTTTTAAGCATGAAGGGTTTGATCAAATGCAAACTACATTATTACAAGGGCTCTCAGTTAATTTGGTGAGCTTTTAATCAGTATTCATGAGTAAGTATTTTTGGTCTGAAGTACAATGCCATAATATGTTCCTTTATTTATCATTAAGAAGGCTAATGTGTGCTTGTGTTTGATACGTGGAAGGAGTTGAGCAAGTCTTTTCATGCAGCAGGAACAAAGTCTAGGAATTTCATGTGTGCCAGTCATTAGTTTCTATTATAAACCACCACAAAATCTGTTCTTGTGTCTTCTGGCGTCCAGAGCAAAAGCATATCTTTAAGAATCTGTTAATATAATACTACTGCTTGGTTTATGTTCTTATTGTTCCCAGTTGTGTGCCAGGTGAGGCTGCCTTCTCACAATATGTTACTGGGACTCCAACATCTTGCACCCTTGCCTTTTTCCTCCATTCCCCTCTCCCCATTCCCAGTCTGCCACTCACTTTGCACATCTACTGAAGTTCACCAGATTCCTTCACAAGCTAAGTCAACCCAGGAACTTACAAAAAAAAATTACCCCAACAGAAGCAGAAACAGTAAAAAAATGCAAGTTTCATGGTGGCTTAGAGATCTGGATCTACTCAGGAAAAGGACTAAATAGTCCCAAAAACATCAGAGAGACAAGATACGAGATTCTGTATTCAAGTGTCAGGGAAGGAAGAAAGACCAGCTACAGCAGCACCAAGCCTTCAAGAGCAGCTTCAAGAGCAGATGATCAGAGTACCCCGGAATCCCGGCTGGATGAAAGCCAGCTGAGTTACCCAAAGATTAGCTACGTACCCTCTGGCAAAGACAACAAGGAACTTTTCAGCTTGCAGCATCGCAGGCCCGCTGTCACTCAAGGTGGCTCACACCTGGTCCTGTGGTCTCAGTCAGGAGCCAGGAACAAGCAGGATGCATTAATCCCACATGTAGGACTGTATCACACACAGAGTTGTCAATTACATCATGATATCAAGTAGTTCTGGTGCAAAGAATAGTCATCCACACACTCACACACTGAGTCCTGAGGTAAGAAAAATCTGTTCTGCTCCTTAATGAGACTAGAATTTGGCAAGGTGCCAGTCATGTCCAGTGACTGCCAATCTGGCAGTGCTGCCTCCAAAGTGGGATGAGGATTCTGCCACACTGGATTAATGATGAATGGGGAAAAAGGAATCTCCACAGGATTCATAAAGGACCCATGAATGATGAACTATAAATACTGTCTTTTTTTTAATAAGGAAGATGTTCTGCCTGATGAATGCCAGCTGAGGGGAGAGACCTGTATGGAAGAACTGAGTCTCTGACCACACAGGCCAAGAAAGCATCTACAGCAGATTGGCTAAGAGAGAAGTCAACTTTTTAAAACCTGATCCTTGTGAAAGGAAACCAATCTATTTGTGTCCTTACATTTTTCTAGCAACAGTTGGTAAACATTCTTGAAATTCAGTCGTTTGGGATGTTGTAAAGAAATAATTTGTGTCCATGTTAACCTAGTGTATGAGTTAACAATTTCAAAATTATGCCCATTACTGTGTCTAATGAGTATTATGACCCGGGTACTGAAATACTCTGATAAAATGCCATATCCTCCAGACAAGGCTACGGTGAAAACAAAGGGTGCCAAAAGGCAAATCTAAAGGTGCTACACCAACTTACTGAAGTAGCAACAGTGCTGAGTAAAAAGAAATCTTTATCTTACTATAGTTAACAGTAGAAGTACTGTCTGTAATGAAGCATGATAGCATAGCAGAACTGAATTGATGTTTATTTTACATATTTTTATCACCTACAAATGGTTTTTCTTGACTTTGGGTGTATTTCATTTACTATTTTATCACTAGAAGTATGTATTTTGCCTTCTTGAAAATTTAAAAAAAATTAACTATTTCAATTTTAAATGCATTATTTAAAAACTCTAATTGTCTGTATGCACATATCTATTTGATGAAAAAGTAAAGACTGGGGAACATGTCAGTCTAAAAATATAAAGGAACAATAATCAAAAACAACACCGCTCAAGAAAAGAAACATTTCCAAATGGAACAAACCTTTAAAACCATCAGGATAGACTTCAGGAAGGAATTTAGTGCTGATGTCTCCTTGAACAAAGCGTGGATGGACGATCACTTCTCGCAGTAAAGAAATGTTGTGAGCCACACCTCAAAACAAAAAACCAAATCAATACAAAAATCAGGCAATATTAATCACAAATTACAGTAGGAAACGATTTATAAAAATATGAACTCCTATCTTTCTGGAATAAATACTTGTTCACAACTTAGATACCATAGTACTGATGTAATCAATCCAGATTTACCAGTTTCGTTTCACTCCTACCTCAAAACACACCCTTTTAAACACTCGGTTAAATTATAAAGTAAACCATCTAAACTTTCACCTCATCAAGCCTAATTCAAACACCTAGTTGAGTTAAGGACAGCAAGCACAACCAAGAGACTTTTGGTTCAGTTCCAGAAGATGTAGGCAAGACCAGAGCCATCTCCTTGAAAGGACAAATTAGTCATGACAGTAAATATTAGCTCAATTCCATTGAACCCTGAATGAAGATATGCACTGTGCTACACCATAATCACAGTAATGAAACACAGTAAAAAGTTTAACCACTTAACATATCATTTTACAACATTTTCATCATTTGTAATGCATAAGAGACTCCTGTGTAACTTACAAAACAAAGAAATGTATTGCTTCCTCCATATGTACCTTTACCCAACCTTGCCTGGCCAATTATTTTATTGAATACCCTGGTTCCCCTTTAGCACCACTCTGTGACCCTGTTAGGCATATAGCCCACAAAAATTATTTAATTTATTTTTAAATTACTTTCACAGAACTTTTAGAGTCACCTTTATCCTTTAATTTCTTTGAATATTGTGCTACTTTATATTTTCTGCATTTCTTCATCTCTTTCTCATTCCACTTCACAGCCTGCCACTTACATCGCCTAAATTATTTTAGTTTTAATTGAATAACTTCTGTGTAACTAAGTTAGTGACTGAATGCTAAACTGCACTTTGCCAGATGTACTTGCAGTTTAGTACTGAATACGATGGTCATTAAGTCATTTCATTGGTCATTAAAAGTCATTTCATTGAAGTATTAAATACAAGAAAGTCCGTATAGAAGGTGGGAGATGAAAGGTGGTGCAAAAGAAAATTCTTGAGAAAAAGCTCCCTAGATCATTTAAATTATTTTCTCCTTACTGCAAACAATTTTCAAAAAAGAAGGTACTTTCTCTTTTGAGAGTAGTATACAGGTCATCTCTGGAAAGTTTAAGATCACGGGTCAGAAAACCACCACCTGTATGTCCACTCTCTTCTCAATTCTAGAAAGAGGTCACACAAAATCTGATGAGCCAGGAGAGTTCAATCCCAATATGACTACACACAATAACACTGGCTCATAAACATTAATATTTCTTAGGAGAAGGTGAACTAGACATGCAATTCAGGAGCATTGCAGGTGTTGATTTATTCCAGGTATGGATAAATGAGGAGCTGCTATAGGAAAGAGGTTATCCAACCTCAGCTGTGTACATTCTCACCCCTCTGGAAATACAAAGTAATTCACATTCTTTCATCAGTGTCAGAGGAACAGGGAACTCCAAATCACATTGCATTTGCCATGTTGCATTAACTTTGGCTTTAGCTGCACACTTTTAAGTAAAAAATGCTGAACACATCACAAAGCAGTTTATAGCAAAAATTTGTCTGTGCATCCATCTCTCTTGCAAAGCACAAAATTCTGCACTTCAGATATGCTTACTTGCAACTTTTTATGATTGTGATGATATGACCACAATGAGAGATGACATGACTCAGTTATTTGCACTTTTTTCCTAATAGNAAGTAAAAAATGCTGAACACATCACAAAGCAGTTTATAGCAAAAATTTGTCTGTGCATCCATCTCTCTTGCAAAGCACAAAATTCTGCACTTCAGATATGCTTACTCGCAACTTTTTATGATTGTGATGATATGACCACAATGAGAGATGACATGACTCAGTTATTT
>VYZQ01010342.1:19287-51186 GCA_013400655.1 Mystacornis crossleyi
CAAAACCCAAAAAAACCGGCATTTTATTTTCTTAGGACATTGTTCTGTATGTATAGTGATCTGTGGCTTCATTTCCTGTGATGTCTAGCTGAGTTCTAAATTATCTTTTAAATATTCGTGTGTGATCTACTGCTGTATTTTATGAGTGATGTGTAATGGCATTTCTGTGCTTTTTCTTACATTGTTTTTAATTGCATTTTTCATTAGATAGCTTGTGAATTGGATGCTTACTGCTAAAAAGCAATGTTGTTTATAAGTTTTTTGGTTTACAATGTATTTCCTTTTTAGTGACAATTCTCCCCTCAGTGGGCTCACTGATATAATTCATATTAGGTTCAGGTTCATTGATCAAAACTTAGGCTGATATAAATTTCTGCTTAATGAGAACAGAAGGAGAATACAGCTTGTTGCTCAGATGAGCTCTTTTTGTGACCATGTTTTATATGGCACTGTCAGCTGTTGTATATAGTCACATTCTCCATCACATACCGGGTTAGGTGTCTAAACTGAAGTCATCTGTTTAATTCCTCTTCCATTTGGTGACAGGCACCTGGCTTCTGGATTCTTTTTCAACACCAGAGTGTGACACGGAATGCTATCAAAAGGCGTCTTCCTCAGAACTATTTCTGGAGGAAGACAGGCTTAGACACTGTAAAACAGCGTTTCTTCTTGGGTGTCTCAAAAGACTTTTACGTGCACAAGGAAAAGAAAAAATGGAGTCGATGCAGTAGAAAAAATTGTGTTTTAAAAAAACTCAAAACACCCGTATACAACAAATGGTTTTTACACAGCCTGTAAAGTTGGTTGTTGTGGGGGAAGAGGGGCAGAGGAGACTTGAAATTGCAGTGTGAGTGGAAAATGTTAGTTAAACTTGTTTATAGCACAGGAGATCTTCGTGGCTCTTAATACTGAGATTTCAGTCTTTTAGAGGGAATATGAAATTCTCTAAGGAAAATTTGTGCCACTGCTTTTTTTATTTTGTTATGCTTTCCAGGATGCATTTTCTCTGGTTTTGTTTAAGTTTGGCAGAGCTCTTAAATGTGGCATCAGCATGGGATTTGTAGTTTTCTTTCCCAGGAGACACATTCTGTGATCCTATTGCTCAGAGGCTGCTGTGCGAAGTGAATGGAGTGTTGAGTGTAGCAGCAAGTGATAGCAGGGCTGTTGCTTGGCTATTTCAGTGATTTGCTTTTGGCACTCTGTGCTGAACACGACTGAACTGTGTTTGTGTACTGTGTCTTGGGAGACCTCTGTATGCTGTAAATAAGATGTGCTGTCTGGACAGGTAAGATGCCTTTTCATTATGAGTTAGAAATATACTCTTAGTTGTGATGCCAAAAGTGGGCTGAGTTCACTCTTCTCCAATGAAAGGAACGATAAGATTCTTCAGTTTACACACCACAGCACTTCATATTGTAAACATCGCTTATCTTCATCTTTTTTTCCATAAATTTACTGAACCAAATACATGAAATGTAGACACCAAGGTTTAGTCAGGAAAGCTTTTCTCTGCTCATTCTGTTTCCATCCCGGGAAGAATACTGTTAAGAGAGTCTCCCTAGTTAGCAATCTCCAGAACAGCCACATATTTGCTAAAGACTAAAGCTTTAGTGTTTGCTACAGGTTCACACCGTGTGCCGAAATCAGGCAGTGGAGCATCGTGGCTGAGCTTTGGGTGGTGGTGGTAGATGGATGGCAGTGAGCAATTCTGCAGTGCAGTTCAGAAGCAGGAAGAGAAGGTGGCTTGCTTGGGTTGGCACAAAGATTGTGTGGAAGTATCTGCAGGTTCGATTTGAATGTCTGCGTGCCAGGTTGTGGGGGGAAAACAACCCGAACACCACACCCCTTGCATCTGGTTGTTAAATCTTGAGGGTTCACGTTGGTGTGTTTAATGGTGAGAGGGGCAGAGAGGTTGGTTTGTTTCTTTGTGGTAGTTCGGGGGTTTGGCAAAGTCAGATTTTCATCAGATACTCTGCTTAGTTTGTCCCTACCTGGTAGATTGACTGGAATGAGAATAACAGTTACTATTTTTAAAAAGAATGTTCTTGGAGGTTCTTGAAATGCTGGTGCCATTTCAGTCACATCCACAGGAGTGAGTCCCACCTGCCAGGGTGTGCTGCATCAGCTGTCAGACAGGGGCCTGTACATTGTGCAATTAGGGGAGAAAGACACTATGAAAGGCTCATTTTGAGCCTTGCATAGAACACCTGTTTGGAGTATTTTGGAGGAGTTAAAAACCGGGATTTCATGTTATCTCATTCTGTACTGAACATTCATTTTCCAGATCCTAAAGGAAAACTTTACATTGACTGTTAAAGATTACAATAGGTGTGTCTGAGCGAGGTGAAGATGCTGCTAAATGTTTAAGATATGTGGTATGTATCACAAGATAAATATTTAAGTAGTTTAGAGAAGTAAATTATCAAATAGTTGTCTGTGTATATGTATGTATGTGGATGGTAAAACAAAAAATGCTCATATTGGTTATCACATTACTAAGATACCATGACTTAATCCAGAAATGTACCTGCATGTGAGACTTTAGAACTGGTACACTTCTCTACCTGGTTTATTGTGTTTACTAATGTATATTTTTCTAAATATACAGATATTTCAATCTAAAAAAATTCTATATTTATCTGTAATTTCTATCTGTTTTGGACAGTGCATGAGGTGCTGTAAAATTCTGTACATATAGAGAATTATAGAAGAAACACTGTAGTTGCCCTGTGAATGAAAAGTTATACATAGAAGTACAGTCAGTATGCCAAGACCTGTAAGTTATTTCCCTGAATTCACCAGAAATTCACTTAAGCACGCACCAATCTCAACTTTCCTGTAAATACTGTGGTGCATGTGTACCCAGGTGATTACCTTGCTCTCTCTAAATGTTAGCAGGTCTGCTTTAGGTTCTGCATCACGTGACAAGATGCAGTCCAAGTTTTGTGGGATAATTATCATGGAATAAGTCATCTTGCATAGATTTATAAAGGTCTTTCAAAATGTTCTGCAAATCTACAATGAAGGTAAACGTGGAGCAGAATCACAGATCTTCATAAGCAAGGAAAATTAAGTTCATAACCAATGCAGTACCCGTGACTTGTGCCGTGTTCTCAGATCAGGGCAGCTCTGTGAACGTAGTTGTACAAAAGCTTTGTGGAGCAGGATGGCAGATCAGCTCATCACTTTTGAATTTGTGTTTATATAAACTTGTCATATCTTGGCTAAGCTCAAATTGTGACATTTATTTCCTCATCCTCTGTACTCAGTGCATCTTCTAAAATCATACCTAAGTGACTTGCTGTACAAATTGCCTGCAGCTCAGTGCTCAGGAAGTCATCTGGGTTTGGTTTTGTTTTTTGAAGAGGGTGATTCAGCTAAGAAATAGGAAACTTCTTTCTCTTTGAAAAACACAGAAAATCCCTGGCTAGGTACCCCCTTGAGCCCAGCTGGCCTCTGCTATGCTCAAGGACCAGTGCAGGACGATCAAGCAGAGCACTCCAGAGATCAGGAACTGGGTTCTTAACTGTCCTTATGCATGAGCCAATATTGTGACCATAAACTCCCTTCACCTATCCCGTGGTTTCCCATCCAGGCTTCCTGTAGCTTGCTTCTCCGCTCGCAGTGAACCTTGAGGCCGTGTCCCAGTGCATGGACAGTGCCTCCTGCAGCAGCTGCCCCCTTGCCCATTGTGCCTGTGGGTGCAGCTCTCAGACAGCCAACAGCTGGAGCTCTGTCGCATGTTGTGCACATCTGTACAGGCTGTTTGCTTCATGCAGGGTTTCCTGCCTCACCCAAATTCCAAAGAGTTCAAGGACCACATGGTTATTGCCAAACTTCATGATGCTACTTCTGCAAAAGTGGTGAGATCATTTTATTGGTGTCTGTGTAGTGGGTACTGGATCAAAGACTTGTAGTCTGCTGGGCCTCTTGCCTTAAATCACCCTTCAGCTCCCAGCACCCTCCTCTCCCTGCAATGAAAACCTCTCCTGGGCCACTGAAAAGGTTTCTATCCTTCAGGGTACTTTAATTTGCTTTCTCTGGTGGACTGTTGTGACTGACGATGCTGAAGTGAAGTCCTGGCCCTTCTCCTTTTTTTTTCCCCTGGATTTCTTCTTTTTCAGCCTGTCCTCCTTAGTTTTCACATACATTTAACAGGCTTACTGATGAGAATTGTCTGGGATTCTCAGCTTGTGTCTTGTACAGGAAATAGTAGTTAACATGAACATCACTGTTCAGGACTGGTATAACTTACTGGTTTTAGGCCCAAGACAGATCCTAAAAATAAAAACACTTGTGAAATAACCAGTTTCGGTTATTTTTACAGGCAGCTTTGGCTTCTAATCATATTAAAAGTGTGCTCGTGCACACACACACATACGTATACATAAATAAAACTTGGGGGTAAGTGCTGTGAGTAATTCAGGCAGTGACTACTAATTTACCTGAATTCTCCACGCTATTCCACAGTCACACTTTCAACTGCTGAATTCTCAGTTCTTTTGCTGGTATAGCAGCTGGGATTTACTGGTACAGCCTTAAAAACAAACCCCAGCTTGGTGAAGGCTGTTAGGCAGTTTCACCTACAGATGGAATTTATTCAGCAGGGGTTCAGTAATATTTATATTTTATAGAATAAATGACACTTGAAGTAAGTGAATTTTATTCTTGGTATTTGGAACTGTTCCTTATGCTCATTGGGTATGGAATTCCTTTTGCTGCTAGGACAGTGGTCGAGTAACACAGTTAAAGTAGTGCTGGAAACACTTTCTCCCATTTAGCCTTTTCCCTTTTAGTCACTAGCTCCATGCTACTGCTTTTCCCTGCAATTCTGGTTATTCCCGTGGCTGAGCCAACTGTTGGCTACTCCACAAGCAGCCAGTATTTACCTGAATATAGTAGAGCCTCTTCCAAAACCCCAACCTCTCTGTTACCTGACCTCTCACATGATCCATAGCATAAAGCAAAATGAACGGCGCTGCTTTGTACAGGCAAAAAAATGTTTTGACTGATTTTTATTGGTTTAGGTCTTGTACACAATTATGTGTGGAGATAACTGTTAAAACATCTTTTTCCCCCTAGGAAAATGCATCTTGAGCATCCCTTCCCCACCCCCCATATGTTGCCCTTGTGTAACATTTGTGCACTGTGGTGTAAGGAGGGGAACTGCTTCTGTGGGGTTTAAAACACCAGAAAGTTTGCTGCTCTCTGACCCCACACCAGGCTAAGAACTGTAGGACTGTGGTTGTGTTTGGGTTTAAACGTGTACTAGAACTCTGTCCGTGTGCATTTCCTTACCTTGCTTCTTCTCACAACTGGTTTTGCCAGTTGGAAGCTCTCATGGTTTTTTCTTTATTCTTTATTTCTACAGTATATTAAATTAACCTGGATTTGACATTTGTAAAACTTTCAAAACTGCTCTCCTGTAAAAAAAATAGTTTCTTTAGCTGAAAACTTCCTACAAGAAAAATCTTAACTATTAGTTAAATTTTTTAATGTAAACCTGGAAATTATTTAGTACCTAATTGTTTGAATACAGTACTGTAGAGCAGGCCTAGGATATGGGACTTGTTAGCATTGTAACTTCATACTGATAAAGTCAGCTACTATGTGGGAGTTTTTAAATTGTGACTTGTTTTCTAAGACCCCCTTTGTCTTTTTCACAGCTAGTATTTTCACAATAAACACAGCCAAACATAAAAATGTTAATGTATAAATTATGAAATTCTCTTAATTCCCAACAAAATATTTTTGTATATAATAAAGATTTAATATTGAAAAAATGTAATTGGCTTTTTTTCTGATTTTTTTTTTGGTCATAGTCTGCATTTGAGCCACATAATGTATGAAGGACCAGTCTTTGCATCTGCCTCTGATCTTTGGATCTTGGTGCTCCACCTACATAAAAGCAGCTTTTCAGTTGGTCTTGTTTACCTCGCTGTTCATGAATGTGCCACAGCCCCATTCCGTGCACCTTGGGGGCTCTTCAGCCACCCTGGGAATGTCGTCATTGCAGAATCTGGGGTGCCTCATTTCCTGAGCACTGCACCGTGACGGGAGTCGTTCTCCTGGGCCCGCACTGGAATGAGCCAGGGGACAAAGCCCAGGGGCTGGGACTGAGCAGCTGAAGGAGGCAAGTGCTGGGTACTGGCTGCAAGGCAGAGCCTGCTGGCCTCTGGAGGCAGCACACAGTCCGTGAAAGGCTGCTGACCTGCATTGCAAAGGTCTGGGCTCTCCAGCCCTCCTCCTGGGGAACGCAAAGGGAAGCAGTATTTTGGGGAGGGAGGTCAGGGTGTGAAATCACACCTTTTATGAGATAAGCCTCCTCTGAAGCACCCTACAGGTCTGTCACCACCTCCTTTCCTAGGGAAGACCACATCTAAGCGTGAAAACAGGTTTTCCATGTGAGGCCAGCCTGGACTCTCTTGTCTCACATAGTGGATGCACATCCAGCTCTTCCGGAGTGGATTGGACATTAATTTGCATCAGTTAGGCTGGGTCCCTGAAGAGGCCACGCTCTTAGCCTAGGGAAGGGCAGGATGAGAGAAATACTGCTTCTGCTGCTCCCTTGGATCTTCATAGCCCCACTCTAAGCTAGTTTTAAAATTGATGTGCATAAGGATCCTGTTTTCAAGTGCATGGAAGAATCAACTATAGTGAAAATTGTGTACCTCTAACCTGCTCACTCATTTCTCTGAAGGCCATGCTACCCTACCTGGTCTAGAGGTGCTTCTGCGGTCACAGGAGTGCTGCCAAATGGAGAAAAACTGGGAAACCCCTCCACAGAGCCATCTACAAGGACAAAGCCAAGACGGAAGCGCAACCACTGTCTTCTGCAGAAGCACTGATGAATCCTAAACGCAGGGCAGCGAATGAGGCGAGGAGCCAAGAAACCCCGGCAATCCTCATGAGCAGCGGGGAGCCTGGGGTCCCCGGGGCCTTGTGACTGCTTTGTGTTGCTTGTGTCTCTCCCCTGGTGCGGGCCCAAGGCTGCCCATTCAGTGCACTGAGCTGAAGCTGAAGCAGCAGGGAACAAACCAAACCTTTCCTCTCTTAACGGTGTGTCCACAGAATACCCAGCATTTGGGAGGGTTTCTGCCTCTGTAAACAGGTTTCCTCTCCTACATCTGTGACACAACATGCAACCCTGAAAGCAGTTACACGCTGTAGTGCTCACAAGGCTCACGCCAGAGCTCTGCAAGGAAGATCACAGCAAGTGGACGGTGGCACCACGTGGATGCCCACGCAGCCACTTGCCATCTGTGTGCACCACTTTTCAAGGCCAAGGGCATGACAGGAATCCCCAAAAGAAAAACAGTGGAAATTACATGCATAGTTATTCTATTGTTTTGACATAGCATTTAATAGAAAATTTTGGTAAACTCATTACAGAGGCAACTTTTGAGTAGCGATGGGCAAAAGAAGACTTTCCCACTTACAAACACACACCCCTCCCAGCAGAGGTTAAGTGCTTCCATTCTCCTGAAGGATCTTTCCTTCCACACCAGCACAAAGTTCAGGCAACACCATCAGCTTCGCTTAAGAGATGAGATGCAGCAACGCCCACAGCCCAGCCTGCAGAGCTATCCTGAGCTCTCAGGGAATGGAAAGGCACCGTGGGGCTTTTCTGCAAAGTCCGTGTCCTTGGGGAAAGCTGAACTGACGTGACTTTTTAAAGGCTTCTTAGACAATCTGCTCGAGGCCATGTGGGAATAGAGCAGGAAACTGAGCAGAACTCCTACCCACCAGCTACGCTGCAGGGCCTGGTTACTGATCACCCCCACACAGGTGCCCGCTTGTTTGTCTGTCAGCCATCTCACAACCTCATCTGCAAGCACTGATACTCCACCTACTTGGAACATCATCTTCCCAAGCCCACATTTACAGTGATCTCTGCTGCATTTCTGTTCCGTCCACAATTACAGAAAATCATGACGAAAAACAGGCAAAATTGTTCAAGCACACAGTGCTTTACTAATACTTTGCTGTTAGTCAAAGAAACAAGCAAAATATCTGCAGTGAAAATGTTATATGGGGTAAAATGATCATTTCTGTGGTGTGCAGCAGGGACCCTTCATGTGCACACACCAAAAAGCATTGCCATACCTCAAAGTTCAGAATGCAGTTGAAAGAGCTGAAACTTGTGAAGGTGAGTAAAAACGTACCAGAAAACAGAAATGCTGTACAGAGGTATAAATCCTTAAAGCGGTCTTGCTTTTTGAAAAAGAGGCTTTGTTATTTCCCGCAGTGTGCAGTTCACATCCATAAAGCCAAACAATAATTAATAAGAGAATCTAATCAAGTACCTTTCTAAGAGCCCTCCACTGCACTTGCTCCAGAGTGAATGCATTCAGCACATCCAGTCTTAAAGGAGCAAAACAGTTGCTGCATTGCAGAACCCTGGGTTTCCAGGGCCTGCTGGTTTGCTTGCTTACAAAAAGCAGTTTGTACTTTGCTGTTTTCTCCCGCGCATATTAATGCAAGCAATCTGGCTTCCACTGCCCTGCAGATCTGACACCTACCACAGCAGCTATGTTCAATTTCTCGTCCATGGTTCTCTTTTCAGTTTCTCCCCTTCATCCCTTATATATGTATTTTCCACTGAAACTGCAGAGTCCCCTGATCGCCCTAATTCCTGGCTGTGCTGCCCGAAGTACCAACGGAGCAGCTCTACTGCTGATCCCAAACACACCAACACTACAGAGCTACAGAAGGAAACAACAGGCTAGAGTGAAAACTCAGTACAGCTCCTATACATTCCCACCTAAAGCATGAAATCCATACAGTGCAACATAAAGAACAAGGGGGAAGAATCTCGGTTCTTTCATAGTTACAGCTTTTACAGAAGACTCTGTCATTTCCAGGTTAATGTTTGATGAAGCAAACAGCCTTTGCACGACCTCAAATCTTCCTCTCTCAGCCAGAGTGGCCACCAAAGGACTGCTCAGCGCCACAGTGCCATCAGCTGAAGCGATGTTAGGCTGTGTTCATGAGAGAGAGCAAAAGACAGAGACATTAAAACATTTTCCAAGCACTGCTGTTCCTGCCATCGCACAGCTCAGTTCTTTCATACAAAACCACTGGAGAGCTTACAAGGCAACAGCAAAAGGTCAAGATTCCCTTTACTATTAGCCCTGCCAAGTACGATGTACTGATCCAGAACCAAAGCTCTAAGGCACACTTTAAGAAGGAACATCTCTCCTGCTGTGACATTCCCTGAGTTCAACTTCTCTCACCGCACATCACACTTAACTACCACTCTGAGCAAACAGTAGAACTCCCCTTGCCCCTACATATTTAAAGGATTTTACTATTGTTTTTATAAGTGACTTTAAAAAGCTAAAAATAATCACAGAATCATAGAATGTTTCGGGTTGGGAGGGACCTTAAAAGACCATTCAGTTCCAATCCCCCTGCCACAGGCAAGGACACTTTTCACTAGATGAGGTTATTCAAAGCCCAATCCAACCTGGCCTTGAACACTTCCAGGGATGGGGCATCCACAGCTTCTCTGGGCAACCTGTTCCAGTGCCTCACCACTCTCATAGTAAAGTATAGATACTCATAGACCAGTATCTGATCTAAACCTACTCTCCTTCATTTTGAATCCAGTTCCCCTTGTCCCGTCACTACATGCTCTTGTAAAAAGTCTCTTTCCATCTTTTTTGTCAGCTTCTTTCGGGTACTGGGAGGGTGCAATCAGGTCACCCCGAAGCCTTCTCTTCTTCAGGCTGAACAAACCCAATTCTCTCACCCTTTCCTCACAGGAGAGGTGCTCCATTACTCTAATGCCCTGCACCATTCCTTCAGCAGTTTCAATAAACGGCCTCAGAGTTTTGGGACTTCAGGGTTTGCCAAGGCTCAAGCACTGTTGCTATCAAAGAAAAATTTCTGTTTCCCAAGGAGAGATGATTACTGAGATTTTCAAACAGTGAGACTATTAGAAAAATAAAACTGGCGCTTAAATTACAATTTTCTTTTGCTCACAAGCCATGAAATCTCCCAAATAAAGCAACGTTCAGAAGTTAGGTATCACCTGCAGTAAATGACATTTGTCATGTCAGACTCTGACCTTGGCTAAGCACTGCCTACAGCTGAAATTCCCACTGGAGCTTGACATCTCCTCCTTTACTGGGGAGAAACGTGGCCGAGGACACGGCCACTGTTGCTCTGTGCCCACGAGCCACGCTCCCATCTCCATTACTCACCAAGCAACACAAAGCCGGAACAACCTGAAGATCACAGCAGGCACGCAGCAGGACAAGAGTGTCATCAGGCAGCTCTGTGAAGGGAACATTCCCAGGGAAAGATCATTTCCAGTGAACCCTGCGGCAGGCTGGCTGCTGGAACAGGGGCTTTAACAGGGAGCTAACAGGTTCTCCTCAGCTGATCCAGCCCCCTCCTGCCTGCAGAATACAATGGGATGGGCAAAGGGTCTGACTATCTCTCTGCTTGAGAGAAGGCAGAAGCAGAAAAGGGGGTTTCCTCCCCATCATCCTTGCCTCCTCCCTAGGTATCTCCTCAGTGTTTCACTCCGAGTCTGCAGGCTGGACGAATGACCTACGCCTCGAATAAATCAAGAACCTATGCTCCCAAAATCTATACGAGATGCTAAATTCAGCAAAGCACAATTTGAGAGGAATGGCATAGCTGAGACTGCCTTGGGGCTGGGAGATGGACTAACTGATACCTGTGGTGCCCTTCAACTCTGTAACAAAAAGGCTGTAATTCCTACAACAAGCAGCAGGCATAAAACAGTTTTTGAATCTGAATCCAGCTACACTTATGCCTGGACTTTAGCAGTAGACATTATGTCCAAAGCCAGGTGATAATGCAACACACTCAATTAACTGCACCCTGCTGTTAATGGCATCTGACAAGTGTTACCATACCAGCAGGTTTCTGTTTCCTATTTCTTTTCTGTCTCCACAAACGAGTTAAGCTCTCCCGCCTGGGTCCTGTGCATATATGGATGCACAGTGACATTTTGCTGCACAGTGCCACAATTTACACTGGACTTCATTTCATTATCTTAATGTCAGGAAATTCTTTATATACAAGAGAGGAGAGAAAAATCCAGGGAAGTCTGCCTTGGACTTCGCAGGTAGCTTTTAATTAACACTGTGGTGCCAACTAGATTGTGAGAATGGCATTTGTTTGACATTTATGTTTAATCTCCTGTTTCAGCAGCTGCAAAATAACCCTCTAATTGCAGTGTCTCTATGTTAAACTCATTTTTGCTAAATTTAGTTTGCACTTGAACAATATAGGCTTTTACACAGGAGACAACACCTAATTTGTAATTCTCAGCATTTAGGCGGGAAGGACTCTGGCATGCAATAAGTACAGAAATTAGCTTGCCAAACTGCAAATGCTCACACTCAGCAGAAGCAAAGTTGAGCAGTCTTGGGGGAATGTGTAATTTACACACAAAATCTGTCAGTGATTGAGAGCTGAATTTAACTCACAGCCAGGAATGCTAAGCATAGTATACCAAACTCATAAAAAGGGAACAGAACAATTTCTGTTCACTCAGATCACCAACTGCTCAAAGAGAGCCATAAATGCTTTAACATGGAGGGAGCTTCTAGCAGGAAAATAAAATTTTAAAAAAGGGCTTTTCACAACATACCAGACATAGCACTGACAAGAAGGTGAGCAGCTGAGAAAAGTTCTTCATCCTGAGGCTGATATTTCTGCAACAACAGCTCACTCTGCAAACTGCACCCTAAGAGCTGCAAGAAGTGAAGGAGGTCTCTTTGTTGTTCGAGTTTTAACTCCTGCAGATCTGGCTTGTCTCCTGTGCAGATATCATCAAACTGAAAGGAAAAGAATAGGCAAAACTTCTTGAAAAGAAAAAAATTCAAGCAAAAGAGAATTCTAGTACTATTCTGAAATTAATTCTAGGAAGCAAGCCAAAGGTTCTTCATCTTACCATGTCCCCCAGGGCAGTCACCATTTCTTCACGGAGCAGGAGCTCATAAAGGGTTTTATATAAAACTCTCTGCTTGTCTTCCGGAAGCTTCACAAAGGGCTGGAACTGGGTCTTCAACCGTGACAGATCTTTCCCAAGAAAGCAGTGGAAAGCAAAACTAAGTATTTCTACACAAATGCCATAAAAAGAGATACCATTTTGCTATGTGTTTCATAAGCTCATTTATCACCACACCTTGACATCCTGATTTCCATCAGTACAAGTTAAAATGCAAGGCTGGAATAGATCTGATTTTATTTCCTAAGGAGCCACTGAAGCCTCAATGCAAACATTAAGAAAGAAGAACAGCTACCAAGAATCAACATTTTGGTGTACAGTATTTTTAATATTTTAAAATCCAGTACTTTAATGTTAACCAACTAACTGCATCTTAAGTCTCTCACTTCAAAGTTTATCTCTAGAGAATGTTCATTTATAGGGCAGAATGAAGAGTACTCATTAAGTACAAGGGAGCGCTCTGCATTCACTTTCTCACAATTCAACTAGGATACTGAAATTAAGTCTTTTGTGATCAAATTATCACTTTGCTAAAAAAAATGAAGCTTTCAAATCAATAATGCCAACTGGAAGGCTGGAATACTTTTTTTCCACATTCCAAAAATGTGGGCATGCAAGTGTTCTCAAATTTGTTTAAAAGAAATTTTCCTTCATGTCACTCCAGTCAAGAAACATGCTCTCTTTAAAGACATCCTTTATAACTAAAAAATTACTTCACTAGGGAAAAAAAAAAGCTCAGCCACAGGCAGATATTGTTTATCTGATGCAGTCGTATGACTGTCTATACAAATAACAGAAAATGAAGTGTACTTTCAAATTCTTTAGTAAAAACAATTTTCTTTAGCTTTTTTATTTTCCAAGAGACAGTGAAGGTTAAATTAATTAAAGAAATCTCCGAGCCTTTTAAGCAAGAAAAGCACAAGCTAAAACAAAAAATAGAACAGTGGCATACCATTCTTTCACAAGTAAGTGTTTTTCATATATTGTTTACTGAACAACCATTAACCAAGGGTGAAATTTAAAGACAAGAGAAGTGATATTCATCAGCAGAACCAGCTGTAAGAACTCTACCAAGAACTGATGAAAAGCACAGTGTGTTCTGAGGCCTTGACTGGTTTTCTCTTTTTTCATTCCTCCAGTAACACTCCTGCCTCTTCCTTCCAAATTCCTACAACAAACTCTTGTACCTGGGCCATTATACCAATTTTGAAACTTCCATTTAAACCACATTTTAATTTTCTCAGTTATAAAGCTCCTCAGAAAATAAAGAGGCTAAGTGAAGGCAAAGAAGATGTCTAATTCTGTGATTTGATTTAACCTGTAACTGAGAAGCTCTACTGAGAGTATTTTTCAAATCATGAGAAAGTATCTTCAGTGACTCTTTCAGAATGAAAGCATGTATCATCACTAAACTTGCAGAGGTTATCTGGAATGTAACACAGCTGTCATAAACACCTGACTTTGTAAGATGATATCTATCACAGATTGATTCAGAGTGTTGACAGGAAAGAGTCTACTGCCTACACTTATTGCAAACTGATTTTTTATATTCTTTCTGTGCATTCCCCCAAGAGTTCCTGGTAAGAGCTATTAAAATGAACTACAAAATTTCTTACTTACTATTGTACCAGATTATTTCTGCCTATCAGGATGTTTAATTCACTGTAATAGAATCATGTCAAGCATTTCTGGTAATACCTTGTTTCAATATACTTATAGAAGCATCACTGGGAACGACGTTTTTAGCCCCAGAGTACATCTCATTATCAACAGCATCTGGCTGATAGAGGAACGAAGCATCTCTGAATGGAACTGAATGGGGATAAGTTGAGCCTTCTGTGCTTTCTTTTTCAAAACCTCCTTGCTGTTCGTCTAGCAGACAGAACTCTGTAATTAGAAATTCAATCAAAACCAATAATTAATAAAATACACAAGCAATTACTGAATGAGATGATAGCTTGTATTTTCTAGTGCTCTCGCATGTGATTTCTCCGTGTCTCGTCTATTCCAGATGGAAAGAATGCCAGCGGTTGCTGTGCATGTGAATTATTGAGCATTCCTGCAGCCCTGATGTTTGGTACAGTGTGTACAGACAGAAGACCTGTGGTGCAGATGCCTCCGACAGAATGTGACACCAGCTCCTGTGAACTAAATTAACGTAGACAGGAAATAACATGAAAACTTCCCTCTGACACTGTAAACCAGAATGCTGCATACAAGAGATGCAGGTAGGAATTCTTAATGTTTTTCACAGAAAAAGCTGAGTTGGAAGGGGCCCTCAAGGATCATCACATCCAACTCCTGTCCCTGCACAGCATGATCCCCAAGAGTTACACCATGTGCCTGAGAGTGTTGTCCAAACACTTCTCGAACTCTGTCAGGCTTGGTGCTGTGAACACTTTCCTGCGGAACCCGTTCCAGTGCCCAACCACCCTCTGGGGGAAGAGCCTTTTCCTGATATCCAGCCTAAACCTGCCCTGACACAACTTCAGGCCATTCCCTCGGGCCCTGTCACTGGTCACCACAGGGAAGAGATCAGTGTCTGCCCCTCCTCTTCCCCTCACAAGGAAGTTGTAACTGCAGTGAAGTTTCCCCTCAGTCTCCTCCAGGCTGAACAGACCAAATGACCTCAGCTGCTCCTCATATGGCTTCCCATTGAGGCCCTTCACCATCCTCACTGCCCTCCACTGAATACTATCTAAGAATTTCTTACATTGTGGCACCCAGACCTGCCCCCCGTACTCGAGGTGAGGCCGCCCCAGTGCAGAGCAGGGCAGGACAATTCCCTCCCTTGCCCGCTGGTGATGCTGTGCCTGATGGCCCACAGGACACGCTTGGCCCTCCTGGCTGCCAGGGCACTGCTACTCATGTTCAGCTTGACACTGACCAGGACCCCCAGGTCCCTTTCCATGGCACTGCCCTCCAGCCTCTCATTCCCCGGTCTACCCACTTTTTCTACCCACGTTTTCTACCCGCTAAGAGACGTGCTGCAATGCAGGCGACGGGATCCACTCATGAAGGAGACACATGAAAGTACTCTCTGAGATCTGTAAGAACTCTTGAGAGTCCTTTACAGAGCTTCTGTTGGTCATGGCACTGACACATTCCTCTTTCTCAGCCAAGCTACAGGTCCATCCTCAAGTCCTCCAGGTAAGTTGAAAGCAGGAGGCTTCTGAGAGTCTCTAAGGACATCACCCAGGGATGTTTCCTAAGAGAATCACTCTGCAATAATTGTCTCTCTTGAGTAACTTCACGAAGGAAATAACACGCTCTGGCTGGATTACCCTTTCTGCCTCATCTTGGTGACAAGCACTGGCCAACCTCCCCAAACAGGACTGTCCTTCTCACCATCCCAGTGCCCCCAGCCTGCGGAAGTTAAGGGCCTCCTGGAAGGTACAGGGAGCCTTTGTAAGAGTTATGCTGAGAAATCTGGAGTAGCAAGTTCTGTGCTCACGTGTCCAACACTGTGCCCTAATGATGCAAAATACAGTCAAAGCCCTATGCATATTCTGATCATCTTTTATTGGCTCAAACTTTTTTTTTTCCTGATCATTTTTTATTGGCTCCTGCTTTTATTGGCAGGATTTGAATGTGTACCCACTGCACTCTGCAGCCAGTCTGAGGAGAACACATGCAGGCTAGCAAGAGAAACTCAATTTTAAAGTAAGACCTGACAGCAAAGGGAAAAAAAATATAACTAATCAAGCACAGTGCTCACATGTTACCAGGCACAGAACCTAAATATAACCTTTCTGCAGTTGTAAGAGTCTGTCTCACTAAATTAAGGACATTCAAAGCAGATAAGAAAGCATGGGCAGCACTCCATCAGCAAAAAGCTCTTTCAGAGGGAAAGCAGACAAAGAAATCCCTGCCATAGAGAAAGAAAGACGACAGACCTTTACGCTTGCATAACCCTTCTCGGAGAAGAACGAGCTACAGAAGAGCAGAAAGGGATTAACACAAGCTAAGAACTTCCCAAAGCAACAAGACTGGACAGCAGCAGAGGCACCACAAGGCCAACTCACTCATGTTACTGTCATTGAAAATAACAAGGCTTTCACGCGAACCCTGAGCAAGAAGACTCTGCTAATAAACTGCTTCCCATCCTGAGGCAAAACGAGGCAAAATAAGGGAAAACAAACTTTTCAGATGATGTTGTTAAATCTTGAAATAGGACTCAATTCACAGGAAACCACAGGACTCAAAATTCTGTATTAATAGGACTTAATTAATTCTGTATTGAACTATATTACATTCATTGATGACAAACCTCCAACAGTGCACTTAGAGCTTGTTAGTTACTCATAAATGTTAAAAAAAATATAAGAAATACAGAAGTGATCAATGAAAGCAATCAAAGAGACTCCTTTATGTAGAAAAGAGAATATATAGGGACTGTTTAATTTAGAGACATTTAAGAAAAAGCAAACCACTCACATAGAGCAATGAACAGAACAAAGCAAATCAGCTGGGTGCTATTATATCCCCTGCTTTGTAAAGCAAGAACAAGAGGCATTTCAGCGCAACTTTAGAGACACAAAACTGCAAAGCCTTAAGCAGAAACAGCTTTTACATGGAGTGGAAAATTAGCCTGGAGAAATCAAACAGAATGATTACAGGAAAGCACAATGGTAAATGGATGAGAAAAGGATTGGATCCTTTCTCTTTTTTTATATTTATTTTATTTATTTATAAAAATATCCAAATATGTCCAGTCACATTAGTCAGAACATTTAAAAGAAAATTTATATACCATTCTTCCTAACAGAATAACTCAAGCATCTGTCAGGGGCAAAGAGAAAGAAACAATAAAAAGCTTACACACATCTTACTCCGTAATTATCTGTGAAGAAAATCCCATTAGGTTACACCTGCTGCTGGTCACTTTCAGTGTCCTGAGAAAAGACTACGTTAGCCCCTGGATTTAACTTCAAAGGCTATTTTGGTTTCCACAAACAGACACTGATCCCTGCTGCTCAGACATCAACAAGTCGAAGTTTAGGCTCCACCACACTTATTCTTGCAGGAAAAGTCCTAATTTTGTTTTTAGTTCCTCCCCTTTACCTTCTCAGTGACACTCAGGCAAGGGAAAATAGCTCAAATTAAGAAAGAAAAGAGGCAAGACACAGGTTGTTTAAGATAAAACATGAAACAAGCTGTGCTGGTTTTGAAGCTTCAAAGATGTGAATACTAAATGTGAAAAAAAAAGAGCGGAAAAGAAGCAAAAGTGGAAAAAGAGCAGAGAAATACAGATTGTTAACAAAACCCATGTATTCTCAGCTAGCAGGACATCATAATTTCATGTTGAAATCACCTAAGTAGGCTATCAGCTATATACTACCTATGTAGTCAGCCTTAATTGTACCTCATTACTCTGAATAACCATTCTATTATAACCGTGACGTCAACAGCCTCTGCTATTATCTCTGCGTTCCATCTACGTCAGAGCAATTCCACTTTTCAGAAACTTTTTAGAGGTTACAGAATATTTACTTCTATTCCTGAGCCTACAGACTTCCTTAATATCACAAGGAGTATGATGGAGAGTTAATATTCTGCATTTCTCATCCAAGTAAAGCGCATCCTGGATTCAAATCTCAGCTGTACTCCAATTATTTCTTCAATGTATCTTCTGTTTCTCTCCACATTAGTCCTTCCCAACTTCCAGCTCTACTATCTGATTTTATTTCTCCTTGCATAACATCCCCTGAAACCTCCTTTAGGTCAGTGAGTTTAAATGAGGATAGACAAGAAAGAAAAACCCAAGTGATTGTGCAGAGCAGAGATATGACTCCCCCAAAAGCCGATTTCAACATTTTTTTTTAACCTGAGAAATATTCGACCTGACATAAGTAAAGCACGACCAGAAAACATGACAAGGGCATTTCTGCAACCACTCTGAGGGCAATCTTTAAATGAAAGTGTAAGCTAGAAAAGTTTAAATTCCAGTCCTGTATGAGTGATTCTTTTCTTAAGATGACTGTTGTCTAAACATTCTTGGTTGACAGTTGATATACATTCAAGTCACTCTCTGCAACAGGTGAAGGGAATAGCCTGGGCCAAGGGCCAGCTGGCTGGAAGCAAAATTGCAGAAAAAGACCTGGACAACAAATCCGAGAGGATCAGCAGCATGCCCTTGCAGTTATTGAAGTGTGCTGCATACTGGGCTGTACTGACAAGACTGTAGCTGGCGGACTGATGGAACTGAATTTTCAATTTGGGAAAGTGCATTCAGGGTGCTGGGTCCAGTTTTGGACTCCTGAGTACAAGCCCCACATTCACAGACTGGAGCAATCTAGCAAGCAGCAGATATTAAGGAAAAAAAAAGCTCACCACCACGGTGGTCAAACATGGTAACAGGCTGCCCAGAGGAGTGATGGAATCTCTGTCTCTGGAGATAAATCAAAACTTTAGAATAGACAAGGGTATGAGCAATCTGATCTAACTCTGAACTTAGATCAAAGTTCAAAAGTTGCCACTGCCTTGAGCAGAGGCTCAAGCTACATGATCTCCTGTGGTTCCCTGAAACCTAAGTTATTCTCAGTTTCCATGGTATTCAAGCAAGTGAAAAAGCATTACTAAATCAGCGTTTTAAAATTACTAAATCAGCATTTCTAGCACAAAAAACTATCAAGGCAAAGGAGACCATACAACATAACCACCTTCATGCACAGGGAAACATAAAAATCATCGTCTGACAAAAAGCTTTGTCCACAGTTGAACTGTGTGCCACAAAAAATGAGTTTTTCACTTACCAAACTGGCCATTGTGCTTTATAAACAGTTCAATTACACCATAGGCAATAGTGGTTGCAGGAGGAATTTCAAGGATCACACTAGAATCCTTCATCAAACTTCCATTTTCACTTACTGAAACCTACAAGACAGATTTATTCACCATTTATGTGATTCAGCTACTATACAGCTTAAACACATAATTAAGGTGAAAAATACAGAGGGAGAATGTTCTTTATTCTCCATGATGTCTCATTAAAGCACACATTACATCTGACTTCAAAGAAAGGAACTAGATGAAGAGTGAGGTAGAAACACAATGCCAAGAGCAGCTCTCACACTCTTAGCTACCCTGTCCTAGCACAAAGTTGAGCTCCAGGAGCAGTTCTGCCACACATGAAGCACCACGTCACTAGGAAATGGGCACCCACTTCAGTACTCTGCCTTGCCCAGTTCTACTGTGACATTTCTTTTGCCCAGCTGGAGGCTGGTACCAGGAACTTGCAACTCCCGGATTTCTGCAGCTGGAGACACACTGTACACAGAAGAGATTCATCTCCAGAAAAAAACAAAAACAAATAAACAAAAAACAAACAAAAAAAAAACCCCCAACAACAACAACAAAAAAAATTGTAATGAATAAGCATATTTTGACTTTGGTAATTCCTTCTCAATTCACAGGCAATTTTTCAGATACCCTCATAATGCAGTTAATCTCTACTCCCATGATCAAAAACAAATAGCTTCCCAATAAATATGAAAACTCAGTAGACACTACAACCGTTTGTGATGAATGATTTCTTGGCTTTTCAAATAAATTTGATTCAGCAATACATTTTGCTATTCAACTTGCAATGAATTGTTTTAGGTTTGCTTCACGTTCTGCTGCAGGCAGGAATCTACACAGAAACGGGATCACAATTTGATAGTATTGATGGAAACTACATTCCAGGCACATACAAAAAGATGGCAGCTTTCGCCAGAAAGGCAATGGAAAAAACATTTTACCATACAGAATTTTCACAACCAAGCAGTGCAGTTTGTTCAGCACATTAAAAAAGCATGAAAAATACTCTGAAGTCTATTTGGAGAAACCATAATTTCTTCCCAGATAATGTGCAAATGTACTATTCCTTGCATATTTTTAGTAATTTTTTACCCTTATCGTTTTTGCAGTGCATGCCATCACACCACTGACTTTTTCTTCTGTCTGGATATGTTCGGATATTGTACACTTCTGAGTTGTGATTATCTTTTCTCTCAAGATGCACAGCACTTCACGTTTTCTTTCTATTACTTGTTGCAGTAAGCTACTGTTTAGATCTATTGTTCTGAAAAAGAAAATACACCATTAACAATATTAGAATTGTGAAAAAAACCCCAACAAATCCATATTTTCTTAATTGCTTGAAGAAGCTTTCATTGTAAAAATGACAATGGTTTCTGTATGAGCAGCCTCCTCTAAATGATGATGCCCTCTTTTGCTATTTGGCAGCAGTAAATACCTGTATTCCACAGTAAGTCCTCACATACATACTGAATTCTTGATTCCCTACTCTGAGCAAAAATGGCAGTTGTCCAGATACTTCCCAAAAAAACCCCAAAAACAAAAACAAAAAAACCCCAAACAAACAAAAAACAAAACAAAACAAAAAACCGAAAACCAAACCAAAACAAAAAAAACCCCAGCCAAACCACAAAAAGAGAACTACTGGCAACTTTAAGCTTCCTGGGTAATACAAAACCAACCAGTCAGGCTCTTGGACACTGGACTGAATCCTCTCTTACTGTGAGCTCACACTGACATTACCATGGCCGTGGCAGTGGGTGCTGGCTGGGGGACACAAAGGCAGCAATGACCCAGTGGCAACCCTCACTGCTTGCTACGGATCTGTTTCAGTGTTCACTTAAACCCAGAACAGGGTGTGTGGGATCAGCACCGACCAAGTATTTCAAAGGGCTGAATGAGAAAACACAGATTTCACTGATTTTGAGACTGGAGATTACTGAAAAAAACCCACCTGCTTCAAAGTCCTCTGTTATTCATTGGTATAGACTCAAAATTTAAAATCAGTGACCAGAACTGTCACAGTCAAAATAAAAACTAACTGTGGGAAGGGAGCTCAGAACTCTAGGCCAGGCACCAACTTAATAAGCCATCCCTACTCCACAGCATAATTCAGCGTCTGTTTAAATGCTGCAGGAAATAATTCTAACATTTGGTTCTTCTTAGAATGACCAGAAGACTGAAAGCGAACTGCCAGAAACAATACAGGACGTTTTTTATCTAAGAAAATATTACAAAAGCCACTACTTTGTCTTTTGGGGTGTTAACAGACTTTCTGGTAACAGTTAAAGCAACTTCTTAATTGTATTTAATTGATTAAAATGTGCCAATTATATTACACTTTTACAAAATATTCACTGGAGGTCCTCAGAGGAGATGTATTTTTTGTGAACAGGTAATCTAGCAAAACTGTTGGAAGATGAAAGGATTGCTATCCCTGACTCAAATTATTCAATCTTTTCTCCTCCCTTTTCTGTAAATGGCTATTCATGGAGCTAAATGGCAATATCCCAAAAATGTGACAGAAAGACATGTCTGACTCCAATGCATTTAAATCGAGATATCGCCACTTTTAATTAAAAAGTTTTAGATTTATTAGATTCTGGAGTTTTGAATTTATGCAGTCTGTGTAAGTCTGAAGTCAGCTGGGGTTTTTATTGAATTAAAAATATCCTTAGGCAATTTTTGATCTTTGGAGAATTACACGCTTATATGAAAGTTCAATCAGTTGGAATGAACTGTCTGAAAACCTGAAAGTTGATTGTTTAGACAAGGGAAAGAAAATACCTCTGAAGCAATGCAGCAGTCACTAGAAAACACCCCCAAACATTCCTGAGATTATTAATACAACTTTTTTTCCTTTGGTGCAAAGTCATGCTTTATGCTTGGAATGCAATGAACCTTTGGATTAAACAAAAACTGAAGAAATGCCAAGCAATCACAAACATCACCGCTCTCAGAAGTGTCTGCCAAGCCAGAGCCATTAGTTACAGTCTATCAAGCCTATCATATACTTCACAATAATTATTTATGTTTCTAAAGTGGTGTGCTAAGCGTCTTGAAAATACAAACTAATGCACTAAGAACTTGCAGTTTTAACATTTGACCTAGGGAGCCACAGGGGAAAAAAAACAATGAAGAAGCACAAAAGCAATTTGCTTTCATTTTTTGACTTTTTAAGAGGATGACAAGCTTGCTGAATGTCCCCAAAATTTAGAGGAAAAAATTCCCGCAAACAATCAAAGGTAGAAAAATACACATTAAATAAAGATTTGCTATTTCTGAATGAGTGTTAATTGAAGAAGCATATAGAATATGACCTAAGCCTATGCAAATGAATTACCAAAATAATTCAAGAGACTTTTTCTTCCATCTGCTTCTACAGTATTCTGCCTGAGGCAGGATTGGCTCAGACCCTGCAATGCTCCTGGCTTTGAGGTCCAGATGCAGAAGTAGCAGCAGAGCAGAAGAGTCAGAAGATGTAGTTAACTTGCAAAGAGGGGCAGCGAACAAATCCTGGAGGCAGTGCAGGAGGAGCTGCTGCAGCACTGGGGGCTGCGGAGTGACACTGACACACAGGGACACAGAGCTACCTGCTGCAGCAGCACTCCCCAGGCAGGGGCCAGAGGTGACCTGGGATCCCCTGCCCAGAGCTGAACGTGTGCCAGAGACAGCCACTGCAACAGCCCCAAGGTTCAAATGCCTTCAGTGGGATGTGTCCCGTTGTAAAGCCATCAGAAATGTTCTCCTCTGCCCAGTAAGTTTAGTGAGCATCAAATTCAGAGCTTTCAAACACATACCCTTCCTCACAGCTACAAAAACCCTTCCTTCCGTAATGGCACAGTTAAGTGCTCTTCTCTTGACTTCTGGCACTTAACTGTCTATCATAAAACACAACTCCAAGGCTGCATGTGGGCACATCACGAGTTATTACTGAGGCACAGCCTGCTGAAGGCAAAATATTCTGCTCTCCTCAGCAACTCAAACAGGAGATGACACGAGGTAAGCAAGTACCCACCTTATCTAAATTATCACTGAAAACAGTCGTCAAGAGCAAAACACAACAGGGTTAAAGTCTGACAATCAGAGCAGGGCTTCAAGTATTGCAGGGCAATGGCCACTGAGTCTATGACTCTATTTTTGCAAGAACTGAACTTACTGGCCAGCATAACATTGAATATAAGAAAATATCTGCATGATGGCTGAATTAAATCCCTGAGAACACATGCATGCAAGGCACATGAATTCCACTGTATTTTTTTAATTTTACAGGTCATGTTTCAGAGCTTTTACATGTTCTACAACCACGGCTCTTACCATCTCTTTCACTCTGTACTGTATGAAAGCCCCCACCAACCTTGTGCCACTTGTACTACATCACCATTACCCATCCCACCCCGAAGAGCTGAGCTGAAGCACTCAAAAACAACACTATATAAAATATAATGACATGTTGGTTTGCCAAGTCCCATTATCAACACACAGAGTATAAGCCTGTATAAATAAAAATTATTTAAAAGATACAAATTATGGCGTTTTGCTTGATTGTTTGTTCTGCTTAAACAACCTTCCTGAGGTCAATAATTTACTATGCTGGAAGGTCAACCATGTACATAAAATAATTTCCTTGAGTTTTGGTCTCACTCCACATTTAACTAGATTAAACACTTCTACTCTCCTATAATGCAAAGACTTCTTTCACCTTCATTCAGTATTTTTCTCACATTAGGAAAGCAGTAGACAATACAGGCACAAAGGCAATTTGCTGCAGACTGGAGTTAGAAAAGAAGAAAGGCAGAAACCAAATAAAGACAAGAAAAAACAGAAACACCTGGCAACACAGCAGGCTCTCACAGGTGAAGTAGAGAGCAGGAGTCTGCTCTAAACCCCATTGCTGAGAATGAGGGTCTTCCCTTTAGGCACAGGATTTGACATAATCGCCCACAAAGGAGAGGCCTTAGGACCATTTTTCCATCAAATCCTNCGTTTTGCTTGATTGTTCTGCTTAAACAACCTTCCTGAGGTCAATAATTTACTATGCTGGAAGGTCAACCATGTACATAAAATAATTTCCTTGAGTTTTGGTCTCACTCCACATTTAACTAGATTAAACACTTCTACTCTCCTATAATGCAAAGACTTCTTTCACCTTCATTCAGTATTTTTCTCACATTAGGAAAGCAGTAGACAATACAGGCACAAAGGCAATTTGCTGCAGACTGGAGTTAGAAAAGAAGAAAGGCAGAAACCAAATAAAGACAAGAAAAAACAGAAACACCTGGCAACACAGCAGGCTCTCACAGGTGAAGTAGAGAGCAGGAGTCTGCTCTAAACCCCATTGCTGAGAATGAGGGTCTTCCCTTTAGGCACAGGATTTGACATAATCGCCCACAAAGGAGAGGCCTTAGGACCATTTTTCCATCAAATCCTGTCTAATCTTCTCAGTAACCCACCCACACTTCCTCAAAGCAAGGTGTTTGTCAATTTTCTGCAAATACCAAGAAGAACGGGTATTGCTGTGAGTACTCTCCATACTCACACTGAAATCAGCATTCCTGCCTGTCTGTACAAATTTTCACTGGCCCAAACTACTCACAAGTGAAAAACCTTTTCAGTCCTGTGCTGGGCAATGTCACCTCAATGCACCTCCCCTCCCAGCTGCAGAGACACAGGCAGCCCATGCTCACAGCCTCTTCTCCACTTCATTTATAATGGGCAATAGTCTGATGTATTCTATACAAATACTGCTTGCTGCAAGTGAGAGCCTTCACCCAGCTTTGTTCCTGCTCTAATAGAGACCTCTAGATGAGTGCCAGGGAGTAAAATCCACCAGACCTCACTCTGCCATTTTCCACCAAGCACAGATGTGTATTTCTTTTGTTAATCCATTTCAAATATAACCTCTCTGACCTACTTCTTACAGAACACAGCATCTGCAATAGTCAGCTTATTGACAGCATTTCACCATTATCCCTACAGAATAACCTGACATGTACTTCATAGAACATCTTCCCTAAGAATACCAGAGACTTCTCAGACTGCAAGTGACAGGTAGTTTCTCTATTTTCTATTTGACATGCTCCTTATTTTTTAAATCACAGGCACACACAGTTGCTTTTATTCAATCCTGTCTCACAACACTTTGTGACTTTGTATTACCTCGTGTAGCAGCTTAGGTAGAATACTGAATGGTTTTCTCACCATACTCATAAATGCTCAAGGAGTTTGAAACAATAAATCACAAAACAGCCTGAATATCCAGTGTACTCAGATTAAGAACAGGCATTTATTTTTGTCTCAGTTTGGACAATAATATGCACTTTCATTAATTCACCTAAAGTGCAATATGCAATAGTATAAAAATATCTTTCAGCCATGCCAGAGTATGCTGCTAAAAACACTTACAACCCTTTTCCTAATATGCTAATCACAGAGTTAAGAACCATTCACATGAAATGATGGAAGCATGACAGGCAAATTTTTCTGCAGCTGATGTGAACTGACTGACTGCTATCACTGTTCTCTCAGAACTTCTCTTTCAATCACCTTCCATGACTTTTAGTGAAATGGTAAAAACAAGCAAATTTATTAATACATGAGAAGTATAGATATTATAATCTTCTCATAATCCTTTTTTACTGGAGGGAAGAAGACAGATTGGTTGAGGTTGGACTGTCATCTGGCCTAATCTCTCTGCTTTGGCAGGGTCACCTAGAGAAGTCTGCCTAGGGTCATGTCTCCAAAGAAGGGAACTACACAGCCTCCCCAGGCAGCCTGCGCCAGTGCTCAGTCACCCTCACAGTGGAGAAGAGTTTCCTGATGCTCAGACAGAGCCTCCTGTATCTCAGATTGTGTCTATTGCTTTCTGCTCTGTCTCTGGGCACCACTGAAAAGAGGCTCATCCAGCCCATACTTCATCAGCTTCTCTATGAGGACCTTACAGCAGACAGTACTGAAAGTCTCAAAACAGAAAATGGAATATACTCTTTAATCCATAGCAATCCAGGTGAGCTAAAGGCATGGGACTCTGCCCCAAATCAGTATGTTACAGTGCTCTGTGAACCAGCAAGCACTATGTAATATAAAATCAAAAATAATGTAAAGTGAAATCTGCCAAGTTTGTGTATCTAAAACTATCATTTAACTTTATTTTAGTATTGCATATTATGCTAATAAGTGTGTTATGCATTTACAATGTCACTGCTTCGGCAAACCAGGAAGGATCTCATCCCACAACCTTCAGCTGTCATCCTTTCTCAAAAAGGAGCCTATGCAGCACCTGGAATCTAATTAAAAGATCAGTAGGATTCTCCTTTAGAAGGTTCACCTAAGAAGTGACAGGAAACCAATTTGCTGCCACTGAGCACGCAGCTTGCTGAACTCTGAAGACTCACATGACTTAGTTTAAAAGGCATATCAGCTTTGACTTTTAGAGTTTTCTGCTACTAATCTACAGCTTTGACTTAATTAGCCTAATACAAGAACATTTTAAAAATGCAACTTAACTAGGTTATATACGTAGAAATAATAAATGAAGCAATGATTGATCAAACAAGCACAAGCACCACATGTCATTAAATGACATCAGGAACAGTTTGCTGCCTCTCATTTCACAAGGCCTGACAGGTAAACATGCTCTTATAAGTACCATAACGCTTTGCATCCAAAAATCACTACCTTGTAGGCATCAGCACTCCTGAATTCCACACAATACTCATGAACGAGATGAAAGCTTGAAGCTTGGACACAATCAATCAAAAATCATAGAATATTTATGAACGACTAAGTAGAATTTCATCCATAAGGCACTGCCAACAATTTCTAGTGAGTCTCTGCATTATGCTGGAGAAAAAAATAAAAATTCTGCTATCCTCATCATTTTCAGTGACCTGACAGAAGGTAGACTGACTCAATATCAATTATACACTGTGTATCATAAGCTTTAATAAGCTATGAGCATCTTTTTTATGAACTGAGAACTAGTTCCTTGCATAAAGTGGCACAGACATCAACTTCAGTTACAGTTGCACACACATCGGAGTAAAGCTACTGATTTTCAACACTCAAATGAAGGTAACATATTTGAGTATTTAGTTACATAAAGGATTGTAACTCCAAGATGTGCAGATTTGCTGTGGGAGGATTCTCTTTGTGAACAGAGTAGGTAACTTCAAGTGAAAAGCTTACTGATCTAAATCAAACCTACTCTGGGGTTTGTTTCTCCATAGGACTCTATCTAGTGCTAGAAACAAGATTCTAGATCTTGACTGACACTATTTTCCTGATACTGGATGGACATTAATTTTACAGGCTAGGTACACACATTTAGCCCAGTATTTTCTGTTTTTAGCAAGGCATTTAGTACAAAGAGAGCAAGGTGCCTTATTAGAATAAATGTGTTGACTTGTGAATGCTCACAATAAAAAAAAAAACCCAGCCATTTGTTCCCATGAAAATGGAGAATTGATTATTTCTAGAACATCAGTGTATCTAAAGCAAATTTACATTGCTTCTGACAACTTCTGCACTGATAGCAAAAACCTATCATCTTTATCTTCAGAGCATCAGCAAAGGCTATTAAAATTCATTATACTCCCTGCTACAAATCTAGAGTACAATGCTGTCACAAACAAACCACCCGCATCTCCCACGAGTCAGGACCTGCAATAAAGAGTAGACCCCTGACTTGCCAGCTGGTTGTCAGATAGGCTTTGGTCCGTGACTCTCTTACTGCAACATTAAATAGATCCCATTTCAGAGTAGGACCGGAAGTGAGGAAGTGTTGCGTATCTTGTAAAATAAAGAATATGGTTCCCCTCAGTTAATACACGGTGTAACAGATCTGTATTTTGTTCAGCTAGTAAAACATGCCTTGACCATGCTTGCTCACCTTGGCTATTCCTTCAACTTCAGATAATCCAATTTTCTAGCATGGTCACTCACACACACAAAATTACAAAGCCTGCTTACAAGAACATTAGCAGTTCTGAATTTAATTTCCATATTCAATGCCCCAGTAACACAGAGAACTAATTCTTTTTTTTTCCAGATTGTTACCTCAGTTAAGTCCCCCAAAGAAGGGAGGATTTGGCTCCTGTCCGAGGTGGTAATTCATCCAAAAACATAAGATGAAATTACAGAGAGATGTTTTTAAAACTTGAAAGGCAGAAGTCTGACTAACAAGATTTCAAATTACAGAAAATTACATTTTTGTATATACGATTCATCATGAATTTGAAAGCTTACAATAAAAATAATTTTCAAAGTGTGGCAACAGTACAAAATCAATTGGTCAATGATTGCAGCTGGCCCAAGTCTTTTCAGCTCAGTAATCTCTCCTGGCCACTACCACATCCTCATTAGAATCATACCTGTCCTTGACATCTTTCATAAGCTGCTGCAAGTCAATCTCCTGCTTCCTCAGGTTTCCAAATGAGGACTGGTTTTCCACATAGCCCTTCCCTCCAGCTCCCAGGTTGATCTTCACAAATGATGTTGCAATACTTCCTTGAACAAAATCTTCAAACTTCCCCATGTATTTTGCAAAGTCAGACTCCACAATCACTAGGAAAGCAATAAAAGTAATTGCTATCTGTGAAGGTAAGTGCTGAAACGGTCCTTAAATGATTGGAGGAACAAATACTTACAGAAAATATGACAAGTCAGTGAAGGCAAGGAACAGTATGAAGAGGTAAATAATGAAATTTACAGCTCTACAACTCTTGCTTCTGCTCTTTTCATGTTTTCATCAACTTTGCTCTACTATCTTTTGTATTTTGCCATTTTAGGAAAACGAAGTGCTGAACTGAGACGCTATGAAATATTTATACAGAATGATTGAAAGTTGTTTCAGCTACAAAGAAAACTACAAAGCAGACCTGCTTGTACAATAGTGCTAGTATTTTGGCGTTATTTTGACAAATCTCATCACAGGGCTGTCCCAAATCTCACTGAAAACCAATGGAAAAATCTAACCGGTTTAAAACAACTCTGAATTTTTTTACACCTAAAAAACAGAGAACTGACTCAGAATCAGCAAATTTTTCAAACCAGCTACAATTAACACTTTTGGTTAGGGACTTATCTCTGTGGAATTGTGACATGTCCAGAAACATGGGATTCCATCTCATTTATCTGAAAACACGGTGATATAGTTGGATGAAGAAAAAAGTACAAGGGTCAACCTCTTTTAACTGTTTGTGCAAGACAAACAGAATCAGTGGTAAAACTAGCTTGGCCTGGCCTGGACAAGCATTCCCTGGGCTACCAACACCAACAAAACACTGTTTATTTACTGCTTTTGACCTGGAGCACAGTACAGTTTTACACTACTATCACATACAGCCCCCCAAAATATTCTAAGGATATTCCTGTGGCTGCAAACAGCACTGTTATTAAATAGTAGGACTGTCCAGCCTGACAACCTTCAGCACTCTATTTAATACCCTACCCAGGCAAAACCTTCTTCTTTTATTAACCAACATTTATTATTACCACTTTTAGTTACATAAATGGTCAAGTGAGAAAAGATACATTCATCTCATTCCCATGGATGGAGGATTCCTTCAGAGCATTCCTCGGAAAGGAGGAGCCCTCTAGCAACACGACTGAGAATAATAACTGAACAGATTAGGGTTTGTATTATTTTTATCTCCACTAATAGTGCTGCCCGACTACGGCTTTACCTGGTTTTATTGGTTTGTCTTCAGTAAGCACATCACTCAGGGTGACCGTCAAGAAATGATACTTGGGCTTCTGCCAGCACCAGAATTTCCTCCTCTTCGTAACTAAGCTCAAAAGCTGCAGCTTGTCTGAGGCGTTCAGGTGGGAGACAGGGATCAAGTCACCTCCACTGTCAGTTTCTCTCACGAAATTCTTCGTTGCTTTTGCAAACATCGTGGGGAATCAATTAAAGCCTGAAAGAATACATGTTTTCAAACAACTACAGTTGTACAGTATAAATATTTACATTGTCATTTTAAGAAATTCTTCACAGAATTGGTATTAATGAAAGAACACATAGTGTTTTCACCCTATCTGCTCCACTCTGAGCTGGGAAGGAGTTCAAATCACTTGTCCCAGTATAAGTTTTCTCAGAAACTAATACAAGAATTTTAGTTAAGAGGAACATTCACAGGTTATTAAACTGTTAGGGAGGAAAAACTTAGACAGCTTACCTGAAATTCTATGAAAAAGCATCTACTAATGAGCACCCTGTAGAGACCAGCTGAGACGAGAGCACTGGGGCAATGGCAGAGGATTTCTGCCTCCCCACAGGATCCGTCTTTTATTACCTAACATAAAACTTACTCCATATAAGGCTATTAGGTATTACTCACACAAATTATCTTGATCTTTTTAATAAGGAGTAAACACATGAAGAGATAGTAACAAAGACGCCAGCTCAGGTATTTGGTGCTTTTTATAGAACAGTTGTTATTAAGTTTTGTTTCTGAACTACACCCCTGGAAAGTTCCAATTAATTTTTTTATTTATGAACTCTTTTTTACCTTTACTGTTTATCATTTTTCTATTTTTCATTTGCATAACTACAGCTAAATTGACAATACATATTTGCAACTGTTATTCACAACTGTTGTTGTGTCATATGTGTTGTCCTATCCCCTACACAACTACATACGTTCTCTTATTGTTGCTTTGCAATGATTTTAATTAAAAGTTATCAGAATCTCTTATCATGTAAGCTTTTCTTTATCCCCAGGAATGCATTTTGCTGTATTTACGAGGAATATTTTCCAGTAAGGGAAACTGGCTAAACTCACAGAAGAAATGGTAAAAAACTGTTCACAGGTCCTAAATGCACAATTCTAATACGTTAATATTTGATCTTTTAAAATAATCTAATCTTTGTAGTTTTTAACTGTGTTGTCTGAGCTAATGATATCTCCAGAATTATATCAGGGTTTGTTTTTTTTTAACATCTGGCAGAATTCCTTTAAGTCCTCCAGCTGACACTGACTGGAAAGTTCAACTAAGATCATATAATGTCTCAGCTGGGTATCCACACTTTCATGATTAATTACCTGTCTTGCTCCGCAGGGATCTTAGATTTGTCATTTGGAAACACACGCCAGAGTAAAATAGAACAGACTTCAAACAAAAACTGATATTGCAGTGAGCACTCAGAATTATTGACAGAAAATGGAAACCTGAATACAGATATTAGTGCTTGGACCACAGGCTCTGTATTTTAGTATTAGGGGGGAAAAAAGGCCTTTTTGCAGATGCAAACTTACCCTTCCATTAGTGTAAGAAGTTGAAACTGAGTTGATGGACGAGTTCCTAAGCCAATCACGCTTTTGCGATTTTGCATATTTAAACCCCGTGCAAGCGCGGGAATTTCCTTTAGTTCCAGCCCTCCTGCCACAAGGTGGGAGGGGCCTCCGAGCCTCTGGGCTTTGCCCCGGCTCGGGCCGGGCCCTTCCCCCTTGACCCCTTCCCCTCGACCCCCTGGCAGCAGCGGGCCAAGCTGCTAGGAAGCCACCCCGGAGCCATGAGTAGCCACACGGCCAGAGAGCTCCAACTGTGCCAGGACCGCGTGGCCAAGATGAGATCTGAAGTTGCCGCGACACCCCCGGCCCCCTTTTTCTGCTGGAGCCGACAGAGATCCTCTGCAGGCAGCACAGCTGGCACCAAGCTGGAAAGAACATCAGCGCAGCCGTGAAAGAGAACATGGTGGCTTCAAGGACAGAAAGAAAGTGAGTCCCCTCAGAAAAAGCTAAAGATAGTGGCGGGAAGAGAGGGTGGAAGCGCTCCGGCGCGGAACTTAAAACTCTTCTAGCAAGCTGCGGGAGAGCTCTTTAAATCATTTGAAGTGTATGGGGAAATGAGAAATCCATGCCTGTGAAAACAAGAAAATGCCTATGCCGGGCTATACAGCTGTGAAAAAGCTTTTAGAGATTTGGAAGCAGAGAACCTTTTGGTTTAGGCTGGAATAACTAATCTTTTAAAAAACTAGTAGCTCCATGTGTTGCGGTGACCCAGCCCACTTACGGGCTTTGGCAATCAAATGTCCATCAAGCCCTCGCCATCCAGTGGGTGGATTTCCCCGCCCAGGACAGCGGATCGCTGCGCAGTATCCAGGT
>VYZQ01010344.1:0-21056 GCA_013400655.1 Mystacornis crossleyi
ATTTGTCATCCAAATAACAGAAACTAAATTTGCATTATTTTTCCAACTGGCTTCTATTTGCCCTTCCCTTAAATTGGGGTCATTTTAACTCAGCCTGATGAGGGATATGATATAAATGTATTTGCAGAACCAGGAACTGTGCTGGACCACAGTGCCTGAGCTTCAGAGTCTTCACTAATTATAAAGCACAATGTATGCTCTATATGAGCTCTCAGGTGTCAAGCAAGGAGCAGAGAACCAAAAGAAGGTCCCCTTCACCCACTGTAGACTTGTCCAAGTCTCCTTTGTGCTGGGTGAACACAGAGAAAAGCTTAGCCTAGTCAGAGAGGCATCTTAGGAACAGAGTCTACCTGAAGTCTTTGTCTTTGAAAGCAGCAGTCACAAAATCACAGAACAGGAGGTCAGGATTCCTCAAAGACATTTGGGACCCACTTCCCATGTAGTTCTAATCTCTTTCTTCCCAGCCTTAGGACATTAAACTTGACATCTTTTTAATAATGTAGGTTATGAACTTGCTCATCAGCTGAAAAAAAAGTTTATTTCTTTACAGCAACAATACAAATGGATAAAGCCATAGAAAAGCAACATTACAGGCAGCATTGTCTGGTTGTTGTTCTGAGAACATGACAAATGTATCGTATAGTAGGCAAGCCAGTTATCATTTGGTTTCAATTACTAGGCAGGTTCTGCTTTTGAAAATTAGTAGCTAAAAAATACTCATCTGATTACCATAACTGGATTTGACTGACAGAGCACAAGTGAGTGTTCATAGCCCTGTGCTGCCAGCCAGCCTTCATACTGTCCTGGCAGTGTTGCCTGGTAAGAACTGATCAAATAGTGAGGTTATCCCTTGATGTTGGCAACTGACTCTTTTTCCTCCCTTCAACTTTTCCTTTTCTCCTAGGAATTCTCCAACTTTCAAATCGTTTGAGGAGAAGGTTGAAACCACTGTCACAAGCCTTAAGGTAAAGGTTAGGGGCAGAGTTCCATGGCTGTGTGTGTTAAAGTGTGACAGCTTAGTTGTCCCTATCATTTGTTGTTCTATCAAGAATTTCGTGGTAGTGCAAGAGTTCTAATGGAAAATGAAAGCAATATGCAAAGAAATTGTCTTTCTTTGCTTTGTTGCTAAGAAATGATTTCTGCTGCCTGCCAAAGTAAGCAAGTGGTCTCAGAAATGCCAAAAATAGTGGTGGTAAGGAGTGTCTGTTCTCACTCACCTCAATGTGTCATTCAGAAATAGAAAAAGGTAATTCAAACTGCACAGCTCTGAAGACTATTTCCTCTCACAGTGATCTGCTTGAGGAGCCTGATCTTATTCTGTTGATTAAGCAAAGGTGTTCCAGAGGAGAGTATTTGTCATGCCAGCTCAGCCTGTTGTGTTCAGAGTGCTCTTAGATCATACTTTAAGAAATCTGTAATTAAGCAGGACAAGACAGTAAGTTTTAAATCTGAAATAATCCTCCACATCTCATTAAACCCTCATTGTCCATCTTTATTGTCAAACTCACTGACATTTTCTGAAACATTTTCTTTCTGTATTCTCTTTCTTTCTTTCATTTCTTTGTGCAAATGGGGGAGGGGAGCTGGAGTCATGGATCCAGTGTAGACTGTGGACAAATGGGAATGTCTCAGCATTGCTCCTCCTTTTTCCTGCCTCTGTTCCAAGGCTTCCAAGATTAGGAAGACCAGAGGATGGGGGGAGAAATCATGGAGTTACCCTTCAATTCTAGGATTTTGTTATGGTCTCAAAAAGTGGAGAACTACCCAGAGAGGCCCCTGAAAAAAGAACAGAAGTAGTCTTATCATCTTCCTCCCAGCCCCCATATTAGCTGCAAATCTTCAGTGATCCTACAATGTTCTGCAGTTGGCCAGAACCGATGTTCAGGTTTCATAACATTTAGAAGTCAAATTTCAAATTAGATTTTATTTGCTCTTGGAGTTTGAGCTTTAGTTGCAGCTTTCTTGGGAGAGTATACTAGTTCATTTTCCTCTGGAAATCAAACAGGTCCAGGGTGCCTCATTCTTTCCAACTTTTCTGAAAATCTGAACTCTGATGAATTAAATGTTTTATTGGACTTTCAAGCTAGGTAAGCTGCTGTGCCAGCTAAAGAAACAGGATTACGTAGGATTAACCCTTTGGAAACTTGGAACACAAAGTTCATTTAATTAAAATAATCTTCCTAAGCATTCAGTGGCTGAGAGGCTGAAAAAATGTCAGCTTGTCTTTGAGTTCTGCTGCAATTCTAGGATGGAGTAAAAGGTTTTGCCCTATTGAGCTTGAATCAACTTGAAGTGGGCATATCACCAAGCAAAGCCACAAAAGAATGTTTTCTTATGAAGACAACCTAGTCACAACAGCTTTGTCTCTTCATCACTTGGTCTTAATAATTTCCCAATCTTTAGATACAGCTCCATCTTTGTTAGGAAAATTCTTTTTCAGAGATTTAGTCTTACTGATTTTTATTTTTAATACTTATTACAAATTCAGTGACCTGAAGCATTCTGGAAGTAGATGTGCAAGCACATTTGATATATTTCATTAATGTATTTTGGTATCTATTCCCTGCCTTCTCCCATGAAAATGCTGCTGGCAGTTTTATATACCAGTATCTACGTAGCTGCAAGTGCCTGAAGGGATTCAAGCTGCTGGGTTTGTCCTTTAGTTACTATGCTCCTTCTGCTGTCCAAAATCCCAGTATGGTTTATGTATTTTGCGAGCAGCTGTGTTGCCATTGCTGGCATGTGGGCCACTTTACTCAGCAAATGAACGAGTTCATTTTAGTATCCATCTCTAATCCAGCCTGCGTAGAACTGGAAAAAAACAGTGAAACCAGTGTGAGCTACTCAGGTAAACAACCACATTGGGTTTACTGCTAGGATCTAGGATCCTGCCTGGGATCTACTTAGGGACTGGTTCCTTTAAGCATATGAGACATGCCACTGGCAGATTCTGTGATGGCAGCCTCATTTGGAAATTGTGGAGTAAAGAAGTTGCTTTATTTGACTGGTTTTATAGCTGTTTTTCTTAGGAAAAACCCATCCCTACTGGTTCCCTGCTCTCCATGGCCACGGGGTGGAATGGAAACGAGAACTTGCTGTTCTGTCTTTGCCTTGTTTCAGACCAAGGTTGGTGGAACAAGCCACACGGGAGGCAGTTTTGAAGAAGTTCTCAGCTCTACAGCCCATGCCAGCGCTCAGAGCTCCCTCGCTGGCACCCGACTCCCTGAAAGTGAAGAAGAGCTTCAGTGTTAAACAGCAGGCCCTCCTGAGCCCCACATGCCTCTCTTCAGAGACTTGCCAAGACAGTGATTTTCAGCCCTCGCTCACCACACAACTTGTGCAACAAGTTTGTCAGCTTTGGAAAATTGCCATCCTGGCCTTGTGTTGGAGAAATGTTTCCTCTCCCTATTTCTATTTTAGATGGGCCATTTTATCACCAGGTACTTCGTATATCATCAAAACCACATGCAAGTCATTGGCTATAATGCACTAAATTCTGTGTTAAGTGACTAAGATAGTTTTCAGCTACACGTGACTTCCCTCTTAACAATCTCGCAGTGTCTGTTTCTTATTTATTTTGGTGTACTCTTTTCTATCTGTTGGTTTCTGGCTTCCCTCTCAGTGCCACATCAGACAGATGGAGCTAGAGCTGTGCAAAGCATTCAACTGCCAGCAGTAGCCCATACACCAGCTGTCTACCATCCATACCAGGTGCCCTTTGCTCAGGAGTGTCTGTACATGATCCATTTTCCTAACAGAATTGAAATCACTTACTGTCACAAAAAGTTGTTTCTCCTTCACTGGTACAGTCTGGCATTGCCCTCTGTCCGTTAGGCAGCAGAGTTAAGGAGGGCAGGAAGAGCCACCTGGTTATTCATACAGAAACTGAACCTATCACAGCTGCTGATTTCACATGGTCATTTTGGCTGGAAAAGTTTCCGTTTCAAAATGTGCACCATTGCTCACTCTGCCTGGTTTGGTAAGACTTGGCAGTGAAATTAATTAGAAAATCAAGTGGAGTGGAGGAAACCTCTAGTATTTTTGCCTCCGTATCTTCCCCTCAAAACCAAGGGAAGATATATTTATGAGCCTCGGTCGAGATACAGCCTTAAGTGAAAGAATACAAACCCAGCATTTGGCTTCAGACGTGCCATAGGTTAGAGAGCCCATGCCTTCAGAGCTGCTAGAGTAGACCCTGCTACCTGACAATACACAGGATGAGTAAGAACTCCATTTTTGGTGTCAGAAGTTGTTGTGCTTCGCTCCAGGATGCAATTCCACCAACCGCATTATCTCTGCTCAATCACCAAGAGCCAGACGTCTCTCAGCTTTGATTCAGCATGTTTTCTGAATAGCATTCTTTTAACGTTTTTTCCAAGAGCATCACATTTGTGACACTATCTTGCTGTGTAGTGAGCACGTGTCAGTCCGCATGTTGCGTTGCTCGGCTCACCAGACCCTGAGGTGGGTACAACATTATCAGTAAACAGGATGGAAAAGAGCTTGGCTACTTTGAAACTGGATGCATTTTTTGAGTATACGCCAAAGCTTCAAGTCAGTGTTACTGAGTTTGACATTACAGACTGCTTAAAATTCTTTGAGTAAACGTGGCTTTAAGTGATTTTTGTTTTTTCTTGTGTGGTTTTTGTTAGTTTTTACAAAGTTGAAAGTCCTTTTGTAATGTTCTACTGGACATAAGTTAACTTTGGACATTTATATCACATGCCTCTTTAGTATTTAATAGTATGATTTATAGCATGGAAGCAAATTAATTGTTTTTCTAGTATTCTTGTGACAATTTTCTAGCTTATTTTACATGGGTCTGTGCATAAATGTGAATTTATTTAAAATGGAAGATATTAATGGACAACTTAGTTTGTGAAAATGAAATTCTTGATATTCGTATTAAAAATAAATTTCTCTCTTACTCTTTTACCCTTTGTGATGTTTTAATTCTGTGTTTACCAGCAGTACTAAGCAGCCTGGTCTAGTGGAAGGTGTCCCTGCCACTGCCAAGGGAGTCGGAACTAGATGATCTTTAAGGTCCCTTCCAACTCAAACCACTCCATGATTACTGTGCATGGGGTTCCACGCTCTGTCCCCTCGATCCCCTGCAGAATGGGGAAGCCTCTTGCTGCACCACAGGACCGGCCTGTTCCTGCTTAGGGTAGTATTTGTGCCGGGTGCGTTGCTACCGAACATCTCTTCAAGGCCACGTTTCTGGTTTGTGAAGAATGTTCTCAATTCTGCCCTTCGATGCATCTGTAGCTCTTTCACACGCATCATTCAGTGCAAACTAATGGAGACTACGATTTGAGTGCATCTAGGTGGAATACAAATGCTGACTAAGGCTCGGTGGGCTCCACTCCATCCCTCTTTGCAGTATGGCAATTTGTTTGCCAAGAGCCACTCAATCAGCTCAGCAAAGTGCAACCTGTTCTTCCAGGGTTTCCATAGGGCACAGCTGCTGCCTTGGGCGTTTCCTGAGCACAGCAGGCATCTCGCACCTCCTCTGAACCAGCTCAATACGCTCTGCAGATTTTGTGCACTGTGCTAGCCACTGAGGCAAGAAGCTCCCAGCATCTCGGCAGAGCACTCTGTGCTCTGCAGAGATGGAAAGGAAAGGCACCAACTGCAGAACACTTCATGAGCTTTGGTCAGGCCCCCGAGGTTTGTATAAAGCAAGCATTTCCTCAGTCATGGTGCCTGAAAATGTGTGTTCAGCTACTTTACCTTTAAAGGGTATGACAATTGAATTTAGTTTTATGCTGCTCTATTTGACATGAGGCAGAAGACAGAGAACTCCAGGTCTCTACCACATAACTTTTCCAGGTGCAAATTTTGCTTATTTGGCATGGCATCATGGCATTGCCCTCATCTCCTGCTGCACACAACATTTACCACCACCACAGCTTTACTTCACAATCATTCATATTTCTACATTAGCGTTACTACCTCTGCCAGAAACTCATTTACAGCAGAACTGGTACCAGTGCACGACAGCCTGAAGAAGGGAGCCAGCTTTACATGGCTGTACAGCATTCTGCATTAGATTGCACAAACTCCAAAGGTCCCTTCCAACCTCAGGTATTGTGTGATTATCAGTGACCTGTGAAGGTGTCTGTAAAACTGCCAGGCTGCGGTGAGGGGCAGTCAGGAATACAGACCTTATGGAAATACTGGCACCATTCCCTGATACAACACATGAACAGGGGATAAGTTAATATGAAACAAGGAAGATACTGAGAAAATATAATTAATGAGATTACCAGTTTTATCCACCATCACTTAAGGCTTATGCATTCCAAAGAAATCTCATCTCTAAGCTCAGTCAAGAGCTTAAACAGACACCCGCTCATTGGTCTCGTTTCTTTGTAGCACTGAGTGGATATTAACCCATTTTGAAGGTACTTAAATCCACACGTATTTAGAAATCAGAGAACAAGACCACCTGCCCCACGTGCATTACATGAACAGAGTAGATTGCAATCAACTGATTTTTAAATGTACCTGAATTTCCCCAGTGGAGAATCTATCTGTAACTGAGACTGCAGTAATCAGAGGCTGATTAAAAAGAAGGAAAAACCCAAATACACTAATTAATTCTAATTATTTGTTCCCTGACACAACCTCTGATCTGGGAGGCAGCTACACTAACTGCTCCTGTCTAAGTGGTCCTGGGATTCTCACAGTGAATGCACAGGAAAAAAATCTGCCAGCAGAATCAGTGATACTATAGGAGAAAAAAAAAAATGACCAGAATATAAACCAAGGTATTTATTATGGCTACAGCATTTAGGAACACCTCAGGAATGTGGATGAGATGTGGCAGCTATTCTTTTTTTCCTTTCTGTATTAATCAGAGATACAAGCTGGAGTATTTCTGGATGAACAAACTTTCCTGAAAAGAAAAGAAAGGGAAGGTTAATGAAAAATGCTCTCATTTTGCCATGTGTAAAAGGCTGACATTGGAACGACAGCAATGATGTCACTTTAGGCTCAGAATAAACGTCAAATTATTCTTTTAAGAAAGTGAATGCTCTCAGTTCAGTCCAACTACAGAGTAAGACTTCTCCCCCAAAAGCTTGTGTTTTGTGCTCTATTAAGACACTTAAGAGCTGAAAAAGGGATGCACCCTGACCAAGAAAATCTGACACTACGTGTCCTGCTACAGGAAACCACTCCTATTACAGGTGCAGTTAGGGTATACGCTGTAGGCTCTACTCAGACACCAGCTCAATTTAAGTTGTTGAATTCTGGTAAGGGAGCAAAGATGTCAGTTAGAAAATAAAGCATTCCAGCTTCCATTCATGTTGTCCTTTTTTTTTCCTTCACTAATCAAAGTATTGCATTTTCCAGAGAGATTATTATTTCCCTGAGGAATCAATCACCAAAGTATAAATGGGACTGTTTGGTGACTGCTGGTCCTCGTATCCCTAGAGTTTGTCCATCCCTAGTTTTTTTTTCCCAGGACAGGATGAGTTGGTTACAGTCCTCCTCTGATGCTCAATTCCCCTGCCAAAATTATAAAGATTATTATTCTACCTATCTCTGCTTTCAACTATCAGCTTATTTTGCAGAGGATGAAAAGCAGCGGATGGAATAAAAAGTAACACAGTTGCAACTTAACCATTTCACTGAGGTGGTTCTCAACAGGAACCTTGGGCTGGTCTCACAGCTCACGTGGGGAAAACAAATTCTACTTTTCTGGTCCCTGAAACACCGACAGAGTAGAAACAAGCTGCTGTCAGAGCATTGGTGAACACTGAAGACTCCTTTATGCCCCCTCTGATGTTTCAGGGAGATCCTTACACACATGCAAGTGTAATGAAAGCTGAGCCTCTCTCTAGGTAAAAAGTGATGCTAAAGGAATTTGGCATAAATGAAATTCAGGTTTAAAACCTACAGATAAATGTCAGATATGCTCACACTGCATTAAGTTTCCCCAGAAATGTTAGGAGACTTGAGTAATGAGTAAAATACCTAGTTCTCACTTGCTCTGAATGTCAGGAAAAAAAGGCAATTTATATATTTCATTTACCATAGAGGAAAAAAAAAAAAGCCCAAATGTCATACCAGCAGTTGAATCAAAAAAATCCTGCAGTCTGCCAGGTGTGTTTTCCAACTCTTCATACTCAAATGCTTGCAGTATCATCTCACACTGATCCAACTGCTTTACAAACTTGGCCTCTGCAGTAGACTGGTTTTCATATTCCTGAAAAGATTTGCAGTTGTAAGAAAATAATTTTGTTACTCTGAAACAGAACATTAAAATCTCTTCATATATCTAGAGTTTTCTTCATTAGTACAAGCCACTCCAGAAACATTCAGCACAGTTACATCTTTGATTTTACAGACATTGGTCAGCAAAACACTGGAAGTATGTGCCAATTTTGTATTAAATGCAGTGGGACTTAGAACACAATTCCTTTGCATAATCTAACTCGAAACATACCAATTGTTTCAGCTGAATCAGGGATGATATGGAGGCAACTCTGCATGACACACAAGTTAAACAATAGGTTCCATTTAAAAATATTTTACGTATAAAGATCATTTCAGGCCTGGCTAAGGCTATGAATTACCACAGTGTATGCCTATGCATTGTCATCACCTATTTTTAAGACCTATTTCGCACTTTTCTCACCACTTGCTGTTTCTGTATGGAGTTGTTCTTTATATTTCTCCAGTCATTCCTGCCTAATCTTTTTGGTCTAATCTGTCTGAGCTGCTTATGTCCTTCTGTCTCTCCTAGGAGATAGGAAGGGGGGTGGTTAAGGGGTGTCCTCCCCTTCAGACTTTAAGCCCTTTAATCTCTCTGCTATCTTTTCCCTCTCTACAATATATATTCATCATTGGTATATATTTATGAGTGATTCACATTTCTAGTCAACTTGAACAATTTTGCTGTCATTTGCTTCCCGTGATGGCTGCAGACAGGTTTGGCATTTCACTTTCTCTTTTTCAAATCTACTGCATTGTATGTGATGTCTCATCAGCAGGTCTTCCTGACTCTCCTGACTTCCAAAACCAACTCCATAAAGAGGGCTTTTTTCTTTGCAGATTACCATTACCTCGATACCACTGGCAGGTCAGACCCCATTGCTCACCACCACCACCATTAATCACACCAAAGTCTTAAGTACACTCTGGGCCCATCTGTGCTCCCAGCTCCACAGAACCTGTGGACCACAGCACTTCTGCAGAGAAGAGCAGCACAGGTGCAGGAAGAGGTTCTCCTACTGACCACAGACCACGGCATTCCTTTCTGTATCTTAAGACAACAACTGTGGTGTGTCATTCCCAGTAGGAAGATCCTGGCTTTTTAATTCCAGCACAGTGATGCTCAGATAAGCGTGACAGTCATTTCCTTGTCTTGCATACTATTAGGAGCCTCTTCTTAGGCTTATTACTTTACCTTTGAAGTCAGAAATCCAGATTTCAATCGCCATGTTGATTCTTTTACTATTCTACTTGGATTTCAACAGTACTTTGAATTTTCAGTTATATTTTCATCATTATTTTAGTAATAAATTTCATTTCAGTGTTTTTATCTTCTTTTTCTCTTTTCAACGTGAGCTTTGCCTCATTTTTAAATTGTTTCAATACTACTTATTTTCTTAAATCTATTTATTTCTAGTCTATTTCTTTATAATCTATTTTGGTGGGAGGGAGAGTCCAGCAAAGATAACAAACTCTTGGCACAAAGGAGAACTTCAGGAAAAGAAGTGGGGCTGTTTGCCTGTAGAAGTCAGTTCCACCTCCAACAGTTAAGTGGGAGTGTCAATCTGTTGCCAACCTCTTTGTGCTATACAACCCACCAGATGTTATTCACACCTCAGCTCACATTGCCCTTAAGAAACATCAGCTGTTACACGGTGCTGAAACAAACACTTACTGCTTCCTCCCCACAGGTGCTTAAGACTCTGAAATAACAGTGTACTTTGTAAAAACACTTAACTGGTCTCTCCAACACCACAGGCCATCTTTTAAAAATCATTCCCATGCTTTTGCACTTGAGAATAAAAAAGCAGGACAGAGCTGAAATGTGCTGACTCATTTACTTTAATATTTTTTCAAACATATTTGGGATTAAGTTACATAGTGAAAATGTATCTGAGGCATCTTTCTGCTGCCTCCCTCCCCTACACTACACTCGCCAAGTGCCCACCAACACTGTCCAAAGCAGCAGTCCTTGTAAAGCTGAAAGGCAAAGAGAGACAAGCGAGACAAGAGAGAAGGGCAGAGCAGTGCAGGAAGGAGTTGCTAAGAATGTCAAGAGATCAGCACTTTTCAGCTCTGGTCCACAAGCACCTTCACTCACAAAACCATAGGGAAATGCCTCGGGCTAGCAGAGAGCAGAGCGGCACACCAAGTTACCAGAGGTATCTTATTTTCTGTATCTCTCTCTTTTTTTTTTTTTTTTCCTTCTTAAGAAGCAGCTAGTTTGTTCCACTTAAAACAACGCTAGAGGAACTACATGTGAATAGCAGATTTTCAGGTTACCCTCTCTGCTATGTGGGTTGCACTCATGCTAATGCATTGCAGACTCAGTGCCAATAAATAATCCTGAAGGTAGAAACAACGACCACATTATCACAAGTGTGCACATATAAAATTATGGCTAATGAGAATGATGAAAAGCTAACATGCTGAAGAACTGACTCCATACTGAACCAGCTCTTACAGTCACAGAAGACTTGAGACTAGCAAAGAAAAAAAAGTTAAACAGAACTAACCTTATCTACCAAAATCTCATTTTCCTCAATTATAACAGTTTCTCAAGGGAGAAGGAACCAGTGCTCCCTAAAAAAATGCACACACATTATTTCCCAGATCTGATGATGCTGGTTTACCCCCTTTACCTTAAAATATAGCTCTGAGAGCCCATTCCCTCTGCCTGTTTCACCACACAACAACAGGGAAAAAAGAACCAAACAAAAAAAAAACCTAAACCCAAAACAAAACCACAAGCAGAGTGTTGTAGCAAAAGGCAGAAACTGAATGCAAATATCTGGATTTAATTTAAATACACCCTAAATGGAAAACTATATGAATATAATACACAGACTCAGGTCACAGAGTCCAAGAAACATAGAATGCATTGTCTGCAGCAATATGTGAACGAGAGGTTGTGGAGACACTTCCCCTCATGCAACCGTATGTCAGGAGGAGATAAAGCACAGTAATTATAAACCTTAATTGTTTGGAAATTATCTAATCATCCCTCATTTGCAATTATAAAAAATCTTATCAATTAACAGCGTGGGTTCACATAAAAATGGTTAAATCATCTTCAAACACAAAAGATACTTTCTAATACAAACTTTTAAGGAACCCAAGACCAGAAATCTCCAGTGTTTGTAGAAAAGCACTGGTTTTTGTCACATTTAAGTTTAGTTAACTTTAGTTAACTTAATCATTAAGTTACTACTAAATATCTTGGTCTAATGGGCTTCATTATAAAGAAATGAAAGCCGTAGAAATTACTTGCATAAAAAGCAGAAAATAATCCACAGCACCCTCACCTCCCATTATTTTTTTTCCAGTATTAAAAGCTGCAAATGGCCACATAAGAATGAAATTGATACTGTAATAAAAAAAACAGATTTATATCCAGAGGGCCGGATGTAGAGGACAAACCCTTCCTTCAGCTGTACAAACCAAGCCCTGGACAGGTTCGTCTGGAACACTGAGAGGCCAGGGGCAGAAGCTGCTTATTTTACCAAAGTCCAGGGTTTCTGTTTGAAAAGGATCCTGAAATGACCTTGACTCATACTGTTAAGCTTAACTTCTAAACACATAAATCTCACTTTCTTGAGGTTGAAATAAGAGATGGCACAGTTTCACAGGTACACAGGAAGAAGGGAATGGGTCACCCTGAATTTTAACATGGGATTAAAAGAACGCAAGCTTACTTCCCAGAGTTCATAGATTTCTTTTCTGAGGTCTTCAGATAGAAGCTGGGTCAGTTGTTGCATAGCTGTCTGAAAAAAAAAAGAAGCCATTTCCATTTATCTATTTTCTGAGCAACATTTTTATCATTATCTTTTCTGAGTAATTATCTAGTTGTTACCAAGTTAGCAGAAACATCCACTACACAGCGTATTATTGTATTGTTTCGGCATGGCAAGGTTTGGCTACAGCTCTGGCCAAGGCCAAGGTGGTAGCACCTCTGGGATAACATATTTAACAGGAGGAGGGGACGTGCAGGGGTGAATCCCTGTGCAACTGCACCCCGAGGGAGGAGTGAGAAGTGAGAGGAAGAACTCTGCAGATACCAGGGTTAGCGAAGAAGAAGGAGGAGGAGGTGCTTCACATGCCAGAGCAGATTCTCCTGCAGCCCGTGAGGAAGATCATGGTGAGGCAGCTGTGCCCCTGCAGCCCTACAGAGGAGCAGAGATCCACCTGCAGCCCCTGGAGGTCCATGGTTGGAGCAGATATCCACCTGAAGCCCATGGAGGATTCAAAGCAGGGGTATACCCAAAGGAGGCTGTGACCCTATAGAAAGCCAGCACTGGAGCAGGCTCCTGGCAGAACTTGTGACTCCAGAAATTGTTCTGCACATTATGTTCTCCCAGCTGATCTCATTTCTGTGTCATCTCTACTGCTTCTGAAACCACCAACATCACAGGCAAGACAAAGGTTTCATGCCACGATTGTTTCTCCACTACAAATACAGGATAGAGTGTCACAATATGGTTCCCCATTGTTCACCACCACTGAAGCATCAAGGTCTCATCCTTACACCTCTTTCCAGCTCTGGAACTCATCAGATTTCAAGGTTAGGTGGCTAAAATTACTTACCTAGCAAAAAGCTCTACTCCAGACAACACCCTCCCTCCTCCAAAAAATCCCCAAAACTTATTTTAATCAGGTTCATTTTCTGCTGCCTTAGTGTTGGTGAGACTAGTGTTGGGTAAAGTTAGTGCACAAGTAGCAAACTTCAGAGGCAGCCCAACGTTGGCTGTAGAGCAAACAGAAAAAAGGAGAACTCTGCAGTGGAAGCAGAGTATTGATAACTCAGCTCAAGGCACCTCCTGAAGTGGCTACCCATCGTCTATTTTTACTACAAAGTATTTCAGAGTCATTCCAAATTTTTAATGCTTTACTCTCCTTCCCACAAAGTCAACAGCAAAGTCCTCACTGGACTCACTGATAAGGGAGCAGAAGGAGCTCCAAATATGAAAACTTCTTAATCACACTAGGCATCAAAATATCTTTTTTAAAGAAAATATCTTGCCAAAATTCAAATGAGAATTCTCTTTAAACCAAAGTTGGAGGCTGATCCTCAGTGACACAAACACCTTTAGAGGCTACCAGGAAAGAGGTTTCTTCTGTTCAGTGTTTTGAAGCTCTTTGAAGAGTGTAACAAAACAATTCAGTGATTATTTCCCCCCCCTTTTATGCTTATCTCTTTAAAACTAGGGGCTGGGAGGGGGCATAAGTAAGTCTAGGAGTAAGCTCTTTGCTAAGCAAGTGGAAATCAAAGATCTAAGGTGCATTTGGCATTCGTGAAGTACTATCTTTACTGACTGTAATTGTGGTGTTTCTTTTTTTCAATATACTTCCTAGTGCGTTCTTACACTGAACAAAAAAAGCTTCTGAAGAGTTTCTGAGGCATGACATTGCCCTCTAGCTGTGGCTACAGAAGTGATTTACATTTTCTTCAAATAATGCCACAAACCAAAAACACCAAACAAACTGTGTGGATAAGTGCAAGACCAAAACTAAAGTGACTCTAGGCATGTGGCACTCAAAGAACCACAACAACAACGACAACAAAGACACCTGCATCTGGGGTTCTGTGCAAAAGGTTTAAATTCAGTCTCTGTCAAGCTCCTAATCTGGCACCACACACACGATCTGACATGAACTGTCATCCATCCTGCTCAGTGCACCTACTCCCCGCTCCTTACATCTTGGTAAGGCTGCTGAACATGCCCAACTCAGGCTACCAAAACTGCAGCTAGTTTGGGAATAAATGGCCAAGGTGGAGATTACTTCAAAGATTCTTCCGTAATTTTCTACTTGGTGACGTCACAGGTACAAAAATAACAATGAGCTGAAAGCTCTACTTGGTTGTGGCAGGCTTGTCCAATGCCAGTGACTATTGTATTGCTTAGAGTGTTCCTTCACCACCACCAGAACATTAAAACACACAGAATGCTCTGCAGCCGTGGCTTCACACCTTATGTTCATACCTCTTCTCTCCTGTGTTTCTCCTCTTTTGGGATATTATCTGCAGGAGCAATATCTCCAACAATGCATTCAGCCATATCATGAACCAAAGCTAATCGTATGCATCTGACAAGAAGCAGAGACCGAGTAATTAGTTTTTCAGCATTTTAAGTTGAAAACTTATTCAAAATGCTAAGAGACTGCAGAATTTATCCCCCTTCATATACTCTAAAGGATGGTTGGAGCTTTTCTTAAACTTTATGTAACATTTTTCACTTTTTTGTTAAGGGGAGTAGTTTCCACCCAGACATGATTTTAATTTCTGATTTCTTGTCCCTACTGCTTGTAAATGTAGACTTAAGTATAAGTACACTGCGTACCAGAGCACAACATTCAGAAGTAATGTACTTAGCTTTTGTACACTCGGCTTTCAGAAGTGTTGTGACAATTAACTCCATTATTATTATTTCACGTTATTCCTGCAACAGGTAGAAGGTAATCTGATTGGAGCCAATCCAAATTTAGTATATAATTTGTCATTCACAGCTCTGTAGCTATGCCAGTCTGAGGCAGAATACTCAAAAACAGCCTTCAGCTGTTTGAGCTTTCAAACAGCTCCTTGAGCTTTCTCTGCTATGCTAGAGGATGTCTGTGGCTCCTTACCGCTGCTGAGTGCTCCTTCAGTCTGTCAAAATCCACATGGTCTATGGCTCTGACGTGGCTGTCTATTGCTTCACACTGTTTTTTAACAAGGGTCTTCAGCTTGTTTATTTGCTGCTTGAAAGAAGAGCAGTTTTGAGCCTCTGCACTAAGGACTTGGCTCAGCACTCCCAGTTTAGCAATTAAAAGATTTTTGTCCCTTTCAGTCCTCCAGGTAAACAGCACCCTGTCCACAGGATGGAGGGAAAAGAAGAGGGGAAAGGATTTCAAATTCCTTCAGTGTGATTTAAAAGCTCTTACTCGGGAGGACAACTTCTTTTAGCATTTTGTTTGCAGTTCTTCCACAACATTAACATATGGCTGTGTTAAGCACAGGCAGTCTTACCTGTCCTTGTTAAGATTTTTGTCTTCAGTCACCAAAGCCATCATCGCCATCCTGTACATATGATCGGAGACGCTCTCTGGGTTTGCCACGTTCCTGTACACCCATCCTGTCCNCCTCCTCCTGCCGGGGCGGGAGGCGGCGGTGCCCGCCCTGCGCCCCGCGGGGCCGCGGCCGCAGGGGGGCCCTGGTGCCGGGCGGGAACGGTGTGTGGGGAAAGGTGTCAGAGGGGGCCGGGACCGCGTCCCCAAAGCTCTGGCTCTTCGGGGATTCATTAACCACAAAAAAAGAACGACACGGACTGTGACTGCAACGAGAGAAGCAGCAAAAGAAGCCGGACTGCTCGCGGGCGTGAGCGCTGTGGAGTGGAGAGGGGAAGGGAAGGTGGCAAGCGTGTCCTCTGCTCTTTTCCGAGGGTGCAGCAGGGAGGAGGGAAAGGCAGCCTCGAAGGCAGAAATAGCTCATACTTCGGTAAAAACTGAGCATCTCGGTGACCTTTACCATGCCTAAAAAAACCAGTGCAAACTCACGTTATTGTTCAGAGAAGAGCGGATAGTTACTAGGGTGGCTGATGAGTTTTAAATTATTCTGTGGAGACTCCCAGCATCTTGCTACAAACATATCCATCACTTTTATGAGTTGAGTAAATAACTCAGTGACATATCGGACAACTGGTGGATTTTCAAAATACATTGCATTTATTTGCTAGTTTTATATTGCCGACTGAAATAGTGGATAATGGTTTAAATGTGGTGACAAAATAGTCTGTTTTCAGGAAAGAACATCTGCAGTTTTGCCAACTATCAGCAGATGGCAGAGTATTTTTATTTTTGTTTGTACATATATTTAAACTGCTAAATTAATAATAAAGCCAAGACATTTTAGTGACCATTTTAAGGCTGTCTTCCCACAATAAACAAGAATCCTAGACCAGAAGAGTCATCACCTTTACACCTGTGTACACACTCATAAACACACTGGGTGTTGCAGTACAGCTTTCCTGGTTAACGTGAATCACATCCGTTGCAGATTTGTCTTGACAGCTCTTGAAAACATCCAAAATAAAAATTTCATACTTTGTCCAGGCTGCCTGCCTTTTTGTTTCATAATGTCCTCTTTGGACCTCCTTGTGCCCATAGTTTCATGTTGTGTTGCATGCCACTACCATGGGAAGTCAAGCTCTGCCAGATTTGTAGAGCCCCTTCAAGCAGCTGCAGGGTGCTGTTTTATAGGCCCTTATGCTCGTCAACAGGCAGGGCAGGCCCAGGATACCTCAACTCCTCCTTCAAGGTGATGTGATTTAGATCCCAGTTGTCTTGGTGGCTTTCGCTGGAGGTGCTCTGTCTTGATCTGAGAAAGCACCAAAGTGGGCCCTGTGTCCAGCCAGCACCTCACCAACACCACGCAAAGGGGGACAGGAACTTTCCTCAGCGTACTGGCTGTACTGCTGATGTAGGCTACTGTGTGATTTTCCCCTCTTTGGGACGAGAGCGCACTTTATGTTTGTGTTGGACTTGGCTTTCACCTAACTCCAGGTCCTTTCTGACAAAGCTGCCAGACAGCCTGTTTCTTCACAGCCTGTTTCTTCACAGTTGGTACCAATAGAAAGGCTTATTCAGCCTTAGGTTCAGAACTGAGCATTTATCCTTGTGTTTCTCTGTGTTAAACATGTTGAAACTCCTGCGACCCCAGTCCAGAAGCTTCCTAAAGTCCCTCACAGCTTAAGCGCTACCGTTTAGTGTGTCAGCCATCCCTCCTAACTTAGCATTACCTTAAAAAAGCCCAAGAGTGCATCCTGTCCCGTGGTCCAGGTTTTTAATAAGACAATGCTCTATATGGACCCTAGTATCAACCCCTAGAGTACTCATGTTGTTTTGTGCCTTCAGGCACATGGCCAAGCCACCAGTGCCACCCACTGAACCTGTCAGCCTAGGCGGTTTTCAATGCATCTATTAGGCATCTTGCTCATGCCATAGTTCGTCAGTTTGTGAGTGAAAGTGCTGCAGGAAATAGTTTCAACCACTATAATGAATTTAAGATCTATTGTGTCCACTGCGCCATCCTTGTCCACGATAGCAATCAGATTGGCCAAGTGTGATTTGTTCTTCATAGATCAGTGCCAACTGTTCTTGACTGCCTTCTTGTCATTTACAGGTGTCTTTCTAATAGAGCTTCATCAACATTCTTTCTGTATCTTGCAGCCTCTTTCTGGTTTCCTGAATGGTTAAGAAAAAGCCTTCAGAACGCAATCATGAAAATAATATGGAGTAATTTAATAATTTGCATTTTAAATAAGATGCTGTATCTAGTTCAGAAATGCTATTCTTAAGACTAGCTGATAACAGATTCATTGTCTTTTAACCCTTCCTGAATGTATCTATTCAATGTACATGCTTAGTATTTGTAGCACTTTAAATCCAGTAATCAATTTGCTCTTGCAAATTCATTAATAATTCTTTAACATGGGTAAGTCTTATACATACCACATGTATGGAGGAGGTATGATTGTCAGTTTTATTGTCTGTCAAGTTCTTTGCCACTGATGTCCTTAAGGTACGTTTTTAGAATGAACTCTTGAACGATATTAATGAGGCTGGACTCACAGGCACTGGCTTCAGTGTAATTTTTGTAATATTTGTCAGTTTTGTAGCATTTATACATATATAATTCTTCTGCATGCACTTGGTGCGCTGTTTTTGCATACTGCTTATTTACACTGGTTTTCCACCCAGTTGTTCTGCAACAGTACTTAGAGGTATCATTTATGTGCTTTCCCAAGTACCTATCAAATGCATCGTGTGTTGTATTAAATTCATGGACTCTCTGCAGGCTGGATGATCCTAACATAGTACAAATATTAGCTTTGTCATGATTTTATTCTTGAGTAAGTAGCCTGAAAACACAAACAAATCTGGGATGCTCAGCTCCGTGCAATTTTAAGCAGCTTTTTTATGTAATTCAGAAACTTCAGCAAGGGTTAACAAAGTCTCCCTACAGGATATGAAGGTAGTGCTAAGGCTTAAGTCTCAATCTTTCATCAATCTCAGCTGGCTTTTTTCTCCGTCTTTTGCCAGAACAGATGGCAAGAAAGAAATCCCAAATAAGCTGGTTACCACAGAGTAATTATGATTTGGTAGCTGGAGATGGCGCTCTCTGCCCACACATTTCTGCTTGGACCGCATTTGCTGCTGCTCAATGCCAGACTGAAACTGTGCTTCCATTTCTTTAAGAAAAAGCGCTGGGGATGCTGTGCATACTTGGCGCAGTAATGTGAAAATCATCTCCCCGGATGCCAGGTGGCTGGGAGCAGAGCCGGTAACTACTCCTAGGGTAGATCATAACCAGTCTGTGGTTTATATAAATGTAGCACCAATGATAACACATCAGGTTTTGCAAACCCTTATGTGTTCTCCCAGAATGGGCACAGTAAACCTTGTACTGGCAAAATATCTTCAGGAAAAGTAATTATTTGATGGGATTCATTCGTTATATCTGCTAGGAAAAGAAAAAAGGAAAGAAAANTGCTCCTTCAGTCTGTCAAAATCCACATGGTCTATGGCTCTGACGTGGCTGTCTATTGCTTCACACTGTTTTTTAACAAGGGTCTTCAGCTTGTTTATTTGCTGCTTGAAAGAAGAGCAGTTTTGAGCCTCTGCACTAAGGACTTGGCTCAGCACTCCCAGTTTAGCAATTAAAAGATTTTTGTCCCTTTCGGTCCTCCAGGTAAACAGCACCCTGTCCACAGGATGGAGGGAAAAGAAGAGGGGAAAGGATTTCAAATTCCTTCAGTGTGATTTAAAAGCTCTTACTCGGGAGGACAACTTCTTTTAGCATTTTGTTTGCAGTTCTTCCACAACATTAACATATGGCTGTGATAAGCACAGGCAGTCTTACCTGTCCTTGTTAAGATTTTTGTCTTCAGTCACCAAAGCCATCATCGCCATCCTGTACATATGATCGGAGACGCTCTCTGGGTTTGCCACGTTCCTGTACACCCATCCTGTCCGCGGTACTCTCTGCGCCGGTGTCACAGAATCACAGAATCAATTNAAAATGATTGTGAATCACAGACCCATCAGGAAGGAATAACAGCCTTGATGCCCTCCTTAATAGCAAAAAATTGATGAGCACCTGCCAGACACTGTAAATGGTCATTTTAGTTTTCCAGACTATAATATCTTTCTTTGTCTGAGGCAGTCTTATCAACTATATAGAGTTAGCTAGTGCAAATCTGTTGCAAGAAATCTTCAGTAAGGGTCCAGAAGAGCAAACCTCTGGAGTGACAGGTACATGTGTGCCACGTGGCTCCCTTCACTCTGTCACGCACCTCGCAGTGCTGGACTATGTGCCCTTGTGCCCAGGGAGCCCTACACTGCCCTACGTGGGCTGTCAAAGCAGATGAGAGTCACCTGAGAGAGGCACCGTGCGCTGATGTCTGTGCCAAGGGCTGGACATCTTCTGCTGAGACTTTACAGAATCACAGAATCAATTAGGTTTAAAAAGGCCGCAGAGATCATCAGATCCACCCTCTGACCGGATACCACCGTATCCACCAGACCATGGCACTGTAAAGGTTAAACCCTTGGTTTTGCAGGCCCTCGTTTCAGAGACACCGGTAGAAATTCCGCCCCACCGTGACCTCCACGGAGAGCTTTGATGCTCCCGGCATCCCAAGGCCCAGCGCGGGCCCCCCGCGGCAGGAGCACGGCCTAGCCGCAGCAGGCGCCGCCGCAGCCGAAGGGCCGGGACAGGGCGGCACGCACGAGTCCCCGCCGCAGCCCCGGCCCCGCCGGCCCCGATGTGCGGGCACAGCCCGGGCGGAAGCCNAAAGCTATTCCATCTTGTCCTGTCACTACATGCCCTTGGAAAACATCCCTCTCCATATCAGAAAGCTGAGAAGAATGCACACTTACTGCAGCCTTCCAGTAGTCAGCAATACCTGTCCAGAGTGTCCCTGTTCAGTGTAGCTAACCTGTGGCTTCCCTACCAGAAAGGAAAACGTTCTTCTTGCTGCTGTTGCATAACATCTTGGGCTTTCTGTGATTAACAAGAGATTTTCAATCAGAACCTTTAGGATTAGCCTATCTAAACCTTCAAAATTAAGAGAAAGTGGTTTTGTCTTATATGTGTAACACATCTGCAGAGCCAAGACTAGAACTTTAGAATAGCACATCTGGGGGAAGAAAAAAGTCAATTTAAGAACAAATCAATCTTATATGAGCAGAACTTTTCTAATGTAAAGAGGCAGCTGAATTAGAGGATTAGGTCACACTGCCTGATTAACATCATTTGATCTTCTGCTATTGAAAAGCCACTAGTCTTCTCTGAGAATGGAAGCATTCAAACTTTAAACAACACCACGAACCAGGCATAGAAAAAAAGCTGCTAAACTGAAAACAACTTGCCTTGATTCAGTAATTGTTGGTTTGTCTCTGCTATGGGGGGATGCATCCAAATCAGGATTTAGAAGTCCCTCACATTTTGCTATAACAAAGAAGGACTAAAAAACTGTATGGGGTCATCTTGGGCACTATGTGGGAGAGGCTTACAGCATGTGAATTGTGCCTTGCTTTGCCGTATCATATTTATTTCTTGTTTAATGGTGGAAAACAGATACCTGTTTGGTGTTTGTTTTCTTTATTACACATTCCCTGTTGGTTTTGCCTTTTAAACTTTTCCAGGGGTAGGTGGTAACAACAACAACAACAACAAAAAAAGCAGCTCACCTTGGATCACAGAGCCCACTCAGGATCTGAGATGTACGCACTGATGATACTTGATAAGAGAGCGAGAGGGAGTTCTAGTTACAGTTTTGTTTTTGGGGGGTTTTTTG
>VYZQ01010349.1:21817-40445 GCA_013400655.1 Mystacornis crossleyi
GAATGCTCATTTCTCAGACTCAGCTCATTCTTGAACATGAAACAGAAGCATACCAGGTTTTAATTATCATTCCACTTTTCAATTAAATTATTGCAAAATGGACTAATAAAATCAGCAGGTTGTTTTGCTTAATTAATTCTTTGCCAACAGTTACACAACTTTGTAATTTCAAAACAAATTACAAAAGTAAATAATTTCGCTACTACAATCTCTTTAAAGTGCTCTAAAATTTTTTCACTGTTTTCTACAAAATACATCTTCAGATATAAAGTCTATAACTTTATTTAGCTGTTGCAGCATTAAGAAAATCCTGTATTTGTATACAGAGACAGAATTTTAAAAATTATTATGACCTACATGGATTATGACCTGTGTACCACCTGGCACATGGCATATTTGCCATCTAATAACAACAGAAGGAGAATCAGCAGGCAGGTAACTTGGAGGTACAAGACTAAGTGAGATGTGCTGACAATCACAGATGGAAAAGTCTGGCATTAGGAAGTAAAATAATCCTTTAATTTTTCCTTGTAATGTACTATAGTGATCCACATTAAGGAAACATTAAGATTCCATCCTTTGATGCCAAATACTGCTGGGAATATTCTACTAGAAATTATTTCAAAATGTCACTTATACAATAAAAAGTGAGTTTTATGTTTTACATAAAACAGCTGCCTTTAATATTCTACCTAATGGCAACCTGAAAGTGCTTCTATTGGGTTTTATTTGGGAAAAATTAAAAGAGGAAGTCTAGACACCCACTTTAACTTGTCTGAGACTTTGGAAGAATACTCAGAATTGATTAAAACTTGTTCTCATTTAAGAAAATGGGATGATTATGCTTCCAAGATCTTATTGGTTTGATTTTGGAGGGGTGGGTAGGGATGTGGGTGAGGACAGGGATGGGAATGACTGTTACAAAGGATGTGATACTGTTAGAAACAATACAAACCTCTGGTTCGAGTCCCCGCAGCATCAGTCCTCTGTACACCACCAGCAAGCACCATGGCTACAGCCAGCTTCACCAGGTACAGTCCAAAAACTTGAGGACATAAGCTAGCCAAAATTTCATTCCTCCCTAAAACAGGAGCAAAAATGGCACGCAGCAGAGTTAAAACTTAGTTTCCCATGGACTCCTGTGTACACTGACATAATCTGGGCAAGAAGAGTAGAGTAGGAAGCAGACTTAAATTTTTTTTTTTAATGGGACCTAGAGCAGTTGTTTGATCCAAACTTCGTTCATTATATAGAAGTTAGGTAAGTCACAATCACAAGCAGCAAAGCCACTCCTATTGCAATTTAAGGAATGTATGGTGTGGATAGCAAGATAAAAGGCACTAAAGAAATGTCATCATGCAAATTCTTTTGTTCCACATTTACAAGTGTAGAAGCTATGAAACCTAGAAGTTTCCAGACTTCAAAATATCCCCTTGAAAACTGGTGTGTTGTACCTTTAAGAAAACTAAGAAAAATTTTAACACTTATTTTGCCTTAAACCTGTGCACAGATAGTGTGCTCATTTTCTCCTTGTTACCTTCCATCTCCTTCTCTTTTGATCCTTCTGTGTCACAGGTCCCTCTCTTCCTCCCTACTATAGTCTCTTTCCAGCAGCAGAATATTTCAATCTGCTCTGAAAATGCTGATTGTGTGGAAGATATGTAACAGAATTAATTCTGTCCTTTGAGATTCTGACACTACCAGCACATAAGGGGTCTCAGGTTATATGCCATGTGTTACTTCCACTGCTAGGGAAGAAAAGAAAAAGACCCATTTTGAGAGCTTAACTTCATGTTTTAAATTTAGATGCAAGTACATGGTACTGGCAAAATATACGCACCTACTGGATGACTTAAAGTATATGTGTTTCATTCAGAGGTCTTCTGAAGAAATTAACACATCTTTGTCCATCCAAAAGTGGAATTTTAAAAATATTGTTCAGCCATAGCACAGCTCAAGATTTAACTCCACAGTTAAGAGTTAGCATCATTAAGTGACTGACATAAAATGCAAGAGTAGCTGCCATTATCTCTTGAAAAACAGTACAGGTACACACACATTCTGTTGTGAAATGGCCTCAAGACTCCTTAGTCAGATTTGATCTCTGCCCTCAGTTTCAATTCAAATTCAGACAAACAGCCTGAAACAGACCTCTTGGGCAGTCAGGGTCCTTCTAATTTCCACCTCGACTTTCTGGTAGCCACTTCACATATATTTATTCAGAATGGGTAATATGACATCAAATCACATTGCTCCCTTCAGGTTTCCAAAAATTGCCCTGAGAATGGAAGATTAAAAGGGACCTTCAAAGAAGATCCTGAGTTACTTTCTGAACACTTCTAACAAGAGTGATAAGAAATGTTCTCGTTCCAAACAGCAGAAGGAAGAAATGTTATCATTCCAAACAGCAGGAAGCTAGCAATTAAATTGCTTTCCAGGAAATGCAGTTATGAAGAATCTTTGACATTGACAGGATCTACACTTTCTTATTGTGAGCAGGCTAATTTGAGGAAGGTTCCCACCAGCTTTTCCTCCCGTTTGTCTTTAAAGAAGAAAGACTAAGCCCTTTCCAGGGTTTTACAAGACAGAGTGTCAGCTTAATGAAGTTCAGTGATGGAGACCCTAAGGAGTCCATTGAGCTTCTGCAGAGTTGAGGAGAAGGCACTCAGATTATGGAGAGGGACAGAGTTCCAAACAGAACTCCTGGTAATTCCAAGGTGGTTGACTGTGGACCACGGTAAGTTTAGGACCCAGCATACTGAACACTGACTGTTCTGGATGCCACTGTGAGCTGGGAGGCTCCCCTGCCCCTAAGGGCCTAGGCATCCAAGAGTTACATTAAAGATAGGATGTGCTAATCCCTATGGTAAAGATTCAGAGTTTAATTTGGGATGCAGAGACAGTGTGTCAGCTCTCTCGCCCCAGAGGCAACAGCTGTGCTGACTAAAGGCAGATCTGGTCCACACTATTTTTTCTAGGAAGTATGCTTCTTCTTTCTTGATCATAAAACACTTCTCTTTTTTTTCCTCTGATACTTACATTCTTCCTCATTTCTTGTTAATAAATGTTCCAAAAAAGACTTGAATAGAAAGCTCAAAGAATGAAGATCATGCAGTAGGTTTGGTACTTCCTTCTGCCCCCATCCCAGTAATATTAAAGTAAGAATTTCATATTCTTGTCATGGAAAAATTATAATCTTGATGAATAGGTGGTGGGATAGGATAATGGGGTGAAAATGTGTTCAGTCACTGTATTTTCACTCTTGATTTCATCTCTATCCAATCAAGTGTCCTACTTAAAAGCTTTCAACTACTAACCTGCTAAGGGATCATTCCTATGCCTTTCCCAGAAGTCTTCAAATTCCTTGCGAACTTCTTCATCAATTGCAACCCCTGCTAGCTGCTCATTGTTCACTTTAACATAGTTGGCTTTTAAAACAAGCTCCAAGTCACAGCGTGCACCCTCGTGGAAAGGTTTCCACCTCTGCATTACCACTCCATACACTGTGATGTCATCTCCTAGAGGTAACAACAAAAATTAGTAAAATAACATCTGACTTGAGACATGCAGGCACTTCAGCGAGCTGTAATACACAATAACGTGATCTAGATCCTGTGTTACAGTTAATAAGGTTAAAAAAAATCTAACAAGAAAAAGCAAAACCTCCTGCAGTTACTGGAAGTCTAAAACAAAGATAAGGTAGATTGCTTGTGTCTGTGGTTGGAAGTTTATATGTCTTTCCACGTCTGTTTAAGGGAGGTGAATTCTTAAAGACATACCTCTGCTTGTTTCCTCTTTTAGAAGAGAGGAATTCCTGGTAAACTGTAGAAGCTCTTTCAATTAGATTGATTATACAAAAAAAAAAATTAGTCAAAACTTATTTGACTTCTGGTAACTTTTGTGATTAACCCCAGAATCACTTGTTAACAATTTGAGTAGGGTGTTCTTCTGAGAAAGTACAACCACAGTTTAATTTCTTGTGGAAACGTGCCTCTCTGAGAAGTTTTAGTCCACTCTTCATTCATGCTTCTGCCAGTTAGCTTCTTCTTTGAAGGCCAAATAGCTTTTTTCACCTGCAGTACTCCTTAGATAGAAGGTCAGGTTTCCTGGCTCTCCAAACCTATGGAGGGGCACCTCACGCTGTGAGACCCAGTCTCCTGTCGAGGTTTGGTGTTTTACACTAACAAGATTTATTATACTTTCTGTATGTCACAACTCATTACTTATTGAAACTGATCTGTCAAACAGTCAAGATGTAACCTGGGGGTGCATGACATTTTCTAGAATGATCATCAGCTGCCACACTAACGTTCAGCCTGAAACACCAACGTGACAGATGAACACACCTCATTCCAGGAGCTCCCAGCACTGACAGCCACTTGACTGAGATTCATCTCAAATAGAAAACGAAAAATTCTTGTGAGTACAAACATACGTAATTTATGCTATATCCTCACCAGACTTGCAACTGTCCACCAAGTCATCTTCCAGAACAACCACCATGCAGCGAGGGATGCTTCCAACAGACAGCCTCTGAACCTAGGTGATGGGAAGGAAAAGCACTTCTTAAGAATAGCACCTTTCAAAAGCCTTTAATTTACAGCTGCTCTGGCTTAAGGGCCTTTCCTGGGACTGAGGTAAGGTCTTGCTTTTTATCACAAAACTTACAGTAAGGATGCCAGTGCTGTCCTGAACTTAACAATGAACGTTTAATGCTGATATTAATGGAAATGGGATCGGGTATTAACTTAGCAGAAGGTGCTCGGTGCTTGGAGATGTGTGATTTCAATATCTTGCTGAAGAAAGCTCACTAAAAGAGGTCATTTGAAAGAGCTGATCTTTTTTTTAATTATGATTTGAGTTATAACTACATACTTCTTTGGTATGTAAAGTTGACTTTGGGTACTGCAGCATGTGCATGGGTTAGATAACCTGTCACTGAAGTACATACTGAGATAATATTCTCTGTATTTTTCTGGTATTTAACTGTGACTTACGTCAGTTTGATATTAAGTTTACACCTGGATGTCAAGGATTAAACCAAAACCAGGAAAACCCAAATATATATTGACAAATGTGCCAGTAACTCCTGTGATTCTTTTTTCTTTTCTCCCGGGCAAAGTCTGTGCAATCTTTCCACAGTCCTTTTCCAACCAGCAATCTTTCCATTTACACTTAGAACTTGCAATAGTTTTGCGAGTATCCATTGCACAAGAACAACAGTTAGAAGTACCTTTTCATTCTGCAGCACAGGTCATACATGCTAGAATTCTAAATGTATTCACTCTCTGGTGCCTAGGAAGGTTAATTCGCCCTTGTGTATTATCTAAATGGCCACAGGCAGTTCACATCACTGTCAGTACTGGTGGCACGTGCAGTTATTTGCAGAGCTCAGTAAGATACACAAGGGAAATTCATTGCTAGTTTACTTTACTGTTTTTAATAAGTCCATATTGCTGAAAATTCTTCCTACTAGAGACATCTGTGTGTCACACAGTAGAACAAAAAATAAGTTACAGAGATTTCCCATATGTCAGAAACAATCATTATATGTACGTGCAATATAGGGCGTATTTCCAAGAAAGTTTTATTCCCTTACCTTTTTTGGTATTCTAAACTTTTAAGACCTTAATTTCTAACTTTGTACATTTCTCCTCCACCTTGTCTGTACTTTCACCCAGGGCTACCATCAGAAAACAAACGCAAATTCTGTATGCATGTTCTGTAAGGATCACATATGCAATAATTGTTGAATTCAATGCTGGCTGAAGGGAAGAGAAAATTGCAGACACCACGTATTGACCACACTGCACAGCTACAGCTGGCCCTGGCCAACACTGGGCTAGCTTTAGTCCTCAGAAGCAGTGTTGAACATCAGCATCATGTATAGGAAATGCTTAGAGAAACAACGCACACTTGGTGTTACAGGGATTCAATGTGGAATGGAATTTCATCTATGGAAATTTCATCTGTCCACTGACTGCTGGTATTTTGTACAATATTGAATGGAATTACCCAGTAACAGAAGTCTGGTCTAGATGCTGACTTGATTTTTAACTCTTTGACTGGAAATCTCTGACCAATAGGTTGCCTGACTTCTTTCAGTCTTCTCAGGCATTTGTTTTAAACAAATCTATCTAGGAGACACCTACACTTTAATACTTCCCCTTTTTGTCTATGGTTTGTTTTTCCTTACCTGTTCCTGAATTTTGATTTCTTGATAGTCCCTGCAGCAGGTAGGAGAAGAGGTTGTTCCAGAGAGACATGTGAACTTGGTTGAGTTGCAGCCTTCTTCATTGAGACAGGCTGCTGGACGACAGAATGCGTAGTACTGCTCGAAGTCAGCCTTGACAACAAACACGTGCTTGCACTTGTTGCAGATGTAACTCCGTTCAAACTCCAGAACCTTCACCGAACTGGTACGTATGACAGTCCCAGTAACAGACAAAAAGTGTCCCACATCCTTGGATTTAGGAATGTGCTCTCGAGTCAGCTCTGGGCAAACAGGCAAACCTGTTAGACAAAAAGACATGCAGCATAAGGCTATGCTTATAAAACAAGGACTTACAATGCAGTTAAACAGAAGGACTAGAAAACATGCCAGGCCTATGAACAGTAGCCATTGTTATTACTGTTTCATAAACGTGATTCAGCTATTCATCTGTTGTACCATAAATCTGATTCATTGTCCTCAGATGGTGAAAATCATTAGACACTGAGCACCAGCTGAAAATGTTGCCATTTTATTCTCCCACTCTTGCCAAGGGGTGAATAGTCATGAACAGTTTCCATTCACGGAAACAGATCCTGATGTTCTCATATCTATATTAACTTAGATGTTCTTTTTGCAGATGCCATTTATTCTACAACTGGTTTATCTGAATTACAAATTTTCAGTTATGCTATTTAATTGTGGTTCAATGTTATTCCTGCAGTTAAACAGGTGTAGCTCCTAATCTTGTGTGAATTCTCAAGTTTAAGCAAATTCACAGTCGGAGAGGATTTGACCTTAAATCCACACTGCATACCGGTAAACCTTGAGCACAAGGAAGACAGCATAAAAAGAACGCAAACAGGTTATGAACACAGCCAAAGCAAATTCACTTGTACATTCAAATGCATAGTGACAGGACGCTTTCCACTTGCTCTCCTTTAATCCCACCCCAGCAGCCAGTTCAGTCGTGTGCTGATCCCACTCCAGAGTTCACCCACCACTTGGCACCAGAGTGGCTGAAATCCTCAGGAAGATTAATCTCTCTCAACAACCTACAAAGTATTTATAAAAATAAATGGTCTCTGAAATGCTCACCTGAGCAAAATATTGCCTATTCAGAAATTAGTAATGAACTACAAGATACTAATAATTATAAACTTAAATTAATTTCTTAGCTTTACTTCCAAAATAGAGCTAGGAAACAGAGATGTAAAACTACAAATCTGCTAGGAAATAATGTTTCTAAGGGAACTGAAACTATTTGTGTGTTTAGGTCAAACCTTCTCAGTAGCTTTGGCTGCTAAAAAAAAAAGAAGTCATATTTATTTCAGTGTTTTCAAACCCAAATGCCTTATTTCAGACATGCGGAAACATTCTTGTTTGATGCTTTTAAGCAACACTTGACCTTCTGCTTTTGTTTAAATAAAATATTTTTAACTATTAAACTAATTTTAAAGGGTAAGAGAATAAAGTAGGAAAAGTAGAATGAAATAATCAGGAAAAGGAATTATTTTGTAAAACTGCTAACATTTTTTTCTGTTTGACTCTAATAAAGCTATTTAAATGTTCTACCAAGCCTGTTGAAATTTTCATTCTACCACAGATTTGCATTTCTAGTCAGTTCAAGGGGAAAAAAACAACGTTATTTCTCCACCTGTTTTGGCATTTTTTTCTTGGTTCAGTATTGCTGAACCAAGAAAATGCATCACATCTTACGCTAGAGAGAGCTACAGCGCTGTTGTCAGGATATATGATGATCATCTCTGTGAATTTTGAAGAGACAAGAGTCTAAATGTGACAAAAAGAGCCTTCATTCTGATCATACTAGACTGCTTGCCATAGTCTTTAACTATGTGCCTCTTTGAATCAACTTTACTGCATTAGTCACAAAAAAGCTGTTAGAAAATATCAGAAGCAGCTTGGCCTTCAGTAACTGACATAGGGGTGCTAAGGCTAATGATAAGTAAGGAAATATCATTTCATGGATTTGTAGCAAAAGTAGAAGTTACACAATCAAATTCCTACAACGCTGAAATTTAGATAAAGAACTTTATCGTTTACTTTCTACAGTGAACTCAGGGTAATCGTCCATTATTAATTACTGCATATCCACACTCCTTCAGTCCTTTTAGAACCCCTAGATGCCTTGTCCATATTGATAGAAGGTGTTGAGATGGCTTCTCACACCTGGTGTAAGCAAAATCACTCACTTAATTCCAAGCCTGACACACAGATCCCATCACCCACACTCCTGGTAGTTGCCTGCGGCTCCCACCAAGAATAGTGCACCACCTTCTCACTCCCTCCTTATCTGACATGGGAATGGGAAGTGACACTCCAAGATGAGAATCCTGAAGGTAATCAGAACCCAGCATTCACTTAAAAAGTAACAGTATTACGGGAATATTTGGGTGGAAAATTTAGAAAATTTAGGTTATTTCTCTTGTTTCTTCTGCAACGAGCCTTTCGGTGGTACAGAACATTAACCAAATTCTGTGGACAGATGTTATTTTGATCCAGCTGGACCTTTTAAGGATAACTCCCTCTGTTCTTCATCAATTTCTCTCCAGCTTAGGGATGGAATTATCTGTGAGTCTGCTGACTGAATTCTTCTATCAATGATCAGTCAGGCTTGCTTTTATCAGTTATTAAAACTATTTGTTCAAGGGGGCTAATTTTGCTGGAGGTTGATAAGGGAACATTTAGACAAAACATCCCTGTGGGACGAACGATCAGCTCCAGCAAGAGGCTGATAAGAGGAAAAGGAATGTCTTAAAGACATCACTACTCATGCAGAGATCATCACCCCTTGCTCTATTCCTTCTAATACTTCCTGGCAGCTTTTCAAATAATCATACTTGGAGCCTTTTTTTCATACTGAAGCCCTGAATGATCTAAATGCCTCTCAGAACACCAGGAGGAAAGTTTTACCTCTTTCCTGCTTTCATAGGTACGGGCAGGTGCCCGAGGTCAAATTTCAGTACAACACAGAGGCCATCCTTTTACCTCACATACTCAGCAGCTGTGTACAAGCTCCTCAGCACCTCAATACCACAGACGAAATAAATTTCTTATGTATGCAGTGTCATTACAACATTTTTATGGAAACTCACTGGCTGAAATACAGGCCAATTTAACAACTGTGATTTACCCAGATTCAAGCTGCCAAAAGACTGAATGATCGATCATTAGCCACTCCACAACAGGGCAGGGGAGGGAAACACAGGCTGCCAGCTCTTGGCTTTGCAGACTACTGCTCCAAATTGTTATGATCAGAAATGACCAGAAAGGACGGTGCCACTGCTGACCCAGTTTCCCACAACAGGCAAAAAAGATATTTCAGCCCCAGAACCTGCACTCCACACTTAGCAAACCTCAAAGCTAGTAAAAATTTCCTAATAGTAAGGAATAATGATATATCATCTTGCAGTGAAAAAATTACTGGATCCTCCATTAATGATCATGCTTCCCAACAGTCCATTCCAATTTTATGACAAGCAGTTTCATAACAGTTAAGCATAATATTCAACGGGTTTGGATGTAATTGTTACAAGACAACTCAAAATTTAGACTTTGCCTCTTCTGGAGGATGACTGGTACCAATAAGGACTGGGAGCCAGCTGGCATGGTAGGGAAATCTACCTGCAATAAAACTTAGGAACTGTCTCTTCCCCTAAAACTTTTTTTGCCGGGACTTTTTTTTCCTTCTTTCTTTTACTTCTCTCTAGACCTTCTGTCTGCAAGTAAAATAATGTAAGATCAGCTGCTGCTTTGAGGAGTCTTTGCCCTGAAAGGCTTTGGTGTAAGCCTGACCCAGGGAGAGACACCAACCATTGCAAGCAGGCAGTGGGGATGGCCACAGCTTTTCTTTCGGGAGTTGGTCTACACACATCCACGTGTTTGCGCGTGTGTCCTTTGCTGCTTAATGAACGCGAAGGATTCCTTACTGCTTCAAACACTGAAACGGCAAGAATTAAACTTGCTCATTCCATGGCGCCCCAATAGTTTGTTACTGAGTAAGGAAATTTTGGCAGTTTCTCTGAAGAGACAGGACATGTTGGCAGTGCTGGCTGGGAGGTGCAGCTCGCTGCAGCCCCCGCCCCGCCACTCACCCGAGACCCTGGCGTGGAGGTTCTGCTTGAGGCTGAGCTGTGCCGCGTCCGCGCTGTCCTGCAGCGCTGCCAGCGCGGCCCGGCGCAGCGCGCTGTCGAAAATCGGGAGCACCTCGCTGGGGAAGGCGTTGAAGTACTCCCCAATCTCCATGTTAGTCTCAAAGAGCGTCAAGGCGTCGACGACGACGGGGTAGTGCGCCTGGTCGTCCGCCTCCCTCAGGATGCCCAGGATTTCGTCCTTGTGGTGCTCCAGCACGTAGGACTCGAACACCTGCCCGATGAGGCTGACCTGGTCCGCGCTCAGCACCATGTTGTCCCTGCGCGGGGGCAAGGCGAGGGGAGGCGGTCACACAGCGGCGCTTCCCGGTACGGCCACGCGCCGGGCGGGAAACTTTGTCTTTCCCTGGGTAAAGCCCATCGCGGAGCCAGGCGAGGGGGGGCGGGGCGGGGCGCGGCTCATGAGCTCGGGCAGGGAAACCTGGTCACAGCGGCACCTCCGCCCCGCCGCTGCCCGGCACCGGGACCGCGCCAGGCACCGGGGCCGGCCCGTGCCTGCCCCCGCCCCCCGTGACGGCTCCCGCCAACCCAGCCCGCTCCGCCCCCGCCCGCCNGAGGCAGCGCCCGCAGCTCCCTCAGCCGGCGGGAGGAGCGGCTCCGTCCCCGCCCCTTCGCGCCGCTCCGCGCCCGGGCCCAGCGGGCTCTGAGCGGGGCGGGGCGGCATGCCGGGGCGCTTCCCGCGGGAGAACCGGCTCTCCCGGGCGCAGGCGAGGGGCGGCGAGCCCGGCATGAGGGCTCTCCGTGGGCACGGGGGACACTCCAGCTGCTCGGCCTCTCGGGAACAAAAGATCTACCTTCGGGTTCTCCGTGCGGTAGTGCCGCACTCTGCGCCCCGCGGCAGAGGCGCCGCTCCTGTACAGCGCGGGAGGATTGCGGGGAAAGGGGGCTGTGGGCAGGCGTAGCCCCAAGGCGGCTGAAGCGGCTTCCTACAAGTTCCCTCTCCACCCCCGCGGGTTACACCTCGAAGTCTAAATTTGGCTTCTTTAGAGGGAGCTGCATGACAAACCAACAGCTTCGCCCTTCTTCATGAGGGCATAGTAAAGTTTGAGGAGTTTGGGGATTTTATTCTTAATGTAACCAAAAAAATTTGGTTTGCTGCAGGCTCCAAAGCTTTCGCTTTTGCCCAGAATTTACAGTATGGTATTTTGAATAGTTTCTTACTTGTATCTCTTCCCTGCGTATAACAACCCGGTGACATGCTCTACAACTATTTGAAATATTTTGGTTTTTAGCTAATTGTATATCAAAATCGTGTCCCAGGCTGTTACGATCCGGTTTAAATCCTCAAGAGCAAAGAGAAATAAATCTCTGTGTATAAAACGGAAAGAACTTTGAACGTTCAAAATATACCCAAAACCCATTATTAAACCAAGCGAGGTTAAATGTTGGTGCGAAAAAAACGGATAGTTTTTATTTAATAGTAAAGGGCAAAGAGAAAGAAACAATTGGGGGGGGGTGTACAGGGAGAGAGGGACAGGGGTTAGATGGAAGCATGTCACCCCTCCGAGGGTCCCAACGACGTCTCATTGCTCTCCTCCATCTGGTCTTCTCCGTGGTGAGGGTCCCCCGCCGCCACGCCAGATCCAGTGATTAATACACGTTTTGGGCAGGTGGGAACGGTCAGGTGCCTCCTCTAAGGGGGCTAAGTTTGACCCCGTCCCTTGCAACACTGTGGACCTGTTGCAGATGCTGCAGTGCTCTGGTGCAGGGTCTGGGGACCCCTCCGTGGAGCCTTTGATGGGCCATGTCACCCCCTCTGCTGTGGATAAGCTTTTCCCCGGGTAAAGGGCCCCACAGCTGAGCTCCTTTGCACGGCGGAGGGCGGGTGTTAACTGCCTCTCACCAGAGGGTTTTTCACTTCACACCCAAAGCCTTTTCCCCCCCACCCTTTGGTGCGAGGGTCTGCGAAGCCAGGCCGCTGATAGCCCTGGGGCTGCGGTCTCCACCCAGACGGTGTTAAGCGTGTGTTCTGTGAATGTATTCTTCTTCCCCAGCCCTGAGTTGTTACTTTATCTTCATCAGCGAGCAGTCCAGAGCCTCAGTCACAGCCCCATTCAGGGTGTGGTAGTCTTCTCTGCAGCCTTTGTAACACAGTTTTTGCTATAATAGGCAAAAGTCCTTCATGAAAATGTTCAAGTTATAAACTATAATGTTTCAGTCTTCGACACAGGCATAGGGAGATTTTCGAGCATAAGGAGATTCTGGAGCAGTTTGCCTGTTTCCTCCAGTCACTTCGGCAGCATGTGTGCACACTTCTAACAAGTGCTGTGCTTGCATGTTTGAATTCTGTCCTCATTGAATTCAGTATAAGAAGTCGGTCTTCTGATTTACTTGTGTGTTTCCTTGGTACCTCTGAAAAGGTATCTGAGTATCTTTTTCATACATCCATTCAAGTCTTGCAATATCACAGAGCATAGCCTAATGTCCCCATAACCTCAAAGTGTTGAGCCATCTTAAAACTTTTCTCCATTGAGCTTCTCGCTCCCAGGACCTCCCATTTTTGGCCTGTATTAATGATGAATTATTGATAGGCAATCGAAACAAAAATCACTACCCATGTAACAAAATAGTGTACTACAATAACACTAATAGTTTTATAACAAAAACGTATCAGAAGAAATGTATACAGTTTGTATTTTAATACAACATTTTACAGTTGGTGGAGGGGAAAATCAACACTTCAAACAAAAAATAAATCCTTTAGATGCCTTATTATTAAGTTATGATGTATTGTTTCAATATGTAAAGTAACTGCCTTAGTGCCTTAATAAAACTAAGATAATTAACTTGAATGTCTGGTATGCTGGGGTTTTTTTTTCCTCCCAGTCCTATTTAAATGTGATCTTAAAGGATAAGTAAGCTGCAGTGGTTACTTCACCTCTTGACTATGTTATTTTACTATCCATGAGTTCATCTGAAGACTGGCCAGCAAAGAAGGGAACAGTCTTGGAATGTTTGGGGGAAAAGTTTGTGTGGAACTTCACGGGTGTTTTAAATCACAAATCAGATTTCTCTGAATTGCTACTCCACATTCTGTTGGAAGAGGATTTCAGCATTGGACTTTTGTCTGGTGAATCAGTGAATGGAACTTCAGTTACCTCTCCTGCATTGCTTGCAAACACAAACTTCTTCCGGGTAGTTGTAGATGTTCCCTAAATCCCCACCCGAAGGAAACAGTGTTTCTGGCAAAAGACTGCTTCATGGGGATTATAAAGAGAAAGTGTTTTAACTAGCTTTGTCTCTAGAAGAAAAATACATTTTGTTTTATAAAATGGTCCTGTAGTAACTAATTTAATAGATACAGCTGCAAAGGCACTGCTGAGATCTGCACTTAAAATAGAAATTGATCACTGTGAAAATTCAAAACAAGCCCTTTCTCTGGCACATGCTTTCAGTGTCAATTTTAATCAGTTTATAGTGCTGTCTTGGAAGGTACAAAACTGGACTGCTATTTTCTAATGATGAGACACAGTTATTGCTACACATTTGTTAGCACAGTTACCTGGCTTCTGGTATGGCAGAGCTGTCATCCCTGTGAATTCCTGGAGGTGTCCATGTGTACTTCCTCAGACTGTGTTTGTAGTCTAAATAACCAGTGCAGTAGTATGAAAAGCAGTGCAGCTGCCTGCAGCTCGGGCAGCTGATTTTTCAGCTACAGCGCACGTAGCAGATGTTGGTATGTAAATGCTACGATCAGGTAGTGGTTCCTACGAGAGAAAACTCAAGTTATTTGTCAACTTATTATCATCTAATAGCAACTAGTAACTGTTATGTACTTAGCTGAGTAATGAAGAAATGTTTACTCAACAAAAAGGTATCAAGAAAATGTATTATGCCTCTTGGAAGATCCATGAGGTAGCCTCTTTTGAAATCATGGTGCAAAATAGGACAGGGAAAAGTAATTGTTTCAAACAAGTGGATGGAGACAGTGCTGGCAGTTACCAGCCTGAAAAGCTCTCTTGTCCTGGGCTCAGACCACTTGCCTAGTTTGTCTCAGCTTTTCACTTGGAATAATGGAAAAAAACCCCAGTACTGGGTTTTTTTACGTAAACCAGTATTGGTTTTTTTTTGCTTTCAGGTCCTTGCTGATAGTCTTGTGTGGTAATGAAGACACACTTAAAACGGCTCTGTTTTTCAGTTTTACAGAATACAGTGTGTGCCCTCAATCTGGGTTTGTTCCAGGAGAGTACAAGAACCGCCCATGAATACCGTGGTCAGGGGGGTGGTACAGTGTGCAACTGGGATGCTGCCAGCAAGGCTGCAAAGAGTTGGGAAGGGCTCAGGGATCCCACAGGTTAGGGAAAGCTTTAGACCAGGCAGCATGAATATGGTTGGATGTTCACGTGGCTGTGAAACTTGGGCTCCAGACTACACCCCGAAGTGTGTCTCTTGGCAGCTGAGTCTGAGGCTCTCCAGAAACTCACGAATCCCTGCACTTTTAGCTTCTTCCAGAATACCAGATACTGCAAAGATCAGGAACACGATGGCAGAGTCATCATGCAAGTTCCTTAATCCCAAAAGCCAGACACTAACTTCTTTTATGAATACATTTTACAGGGTTCTCAGCGCCATTTGGTAGAAAATAAAATTTTTCCTAGTTTCCTCTGGTCGTTTTTTGGGCATTTTATTTTCGGTTGGTTTTGGGACTTGTTTTTTTTTAGCTGGTTTTTGGTTTGAAGAGACTGATAAGGCCGTGGGACAGCTGCTGACTGTGGCAGACATGGTGACTGACTGCTTCTTAACATTCAGATGCCTACTAGTATAAAACCAGTGGGCACACCTTTCACCGAATAAGTAAATGTAGGGATCGCTGTCTTCGTATTCCTGTTCAGTTACTCATTCCATATGTAAAAATGCACAAATGAAATTAAGGATGGGAGAAGGCAGCTGATCCCTTGCAAAGCATGCAAGAAAAAATACGCAACACTCACTTCAGAACATTATAACAAAATGATCTAGTGAATTTTATTTTGGGTAACAGCCAAGAAATCTGACATTTTGCCCAATATGGCTTTCTTCTAAAATTAAAAAGTTGCATATACCTACAGTTGAGTCCACCAGCTACACAAAATCTGATGTATACATTTTTAATCCATGGCAGCATCACCAGAATACAGCTTTCAGTGGTGTTTTCAAGGTGAATTATATGGTAGAAGTTTTTAAATGTGCATTTAGAAGATTTTTATATTGTTTATATGAAAACATACAAATTTTTCATTTATACATATAGTACATATAAAACTCATTGTAATTAGCAAGTATCTTCATCTGGGTATTTACCTTTGTGCATATGGCAAAAAAAGGATGCAGTTAGGGCGTTAGATGAAATATTAAAGTTCAAAACCTTTGTATAAGCTAACTAGAACCTTATTCAAATAACTCAAACATATTTTTTCCTGTTTTTAAAAGGTAAGAGATTCAGCTTAAAAATACATTCAGAAAACAAAGACAATATTCTCCCTGAGACTACCAGTGTGAGTTAATTTGTGGTAATCTTTGAATGAAAAAATATAAAAAAGACAATAAGCTCTGGTTTTCTCTATGCTGCAACAAATTTCTTGAGCAACACTGACAGCATAAAAGGTATAGATTGGGGAATCATGCTCACTAGCTGAAAAACAGTATCATATACCAGTTTAAGAAGAAAAAATTTAATATAGACATGGGAAGGTATCTAAGTTTTAATGAAAGATCTGTATCTGTAGCATGTATTAATGGGGAAAAGCTGTGTAGTTGTTTTTTGTTTGTTTGTGGCTTCTGGTTTTTTTTTTCATTTCAGACATGAATTTTATCCAAAGCAAGACTATATGCTCAAAATGTAGATTCTTGATTTAGACAGAGATACCTAGAAGAGTTTTCTAAATATTTCAAGCATTTTTTGTCAATATTAATAAAAGAAATATAGAACCTGTGGGAAGAGTTTCTGCTTAATTCAATGATAAAATGTTTGATTATAACTAGATGGTGAAGTCTCATAAGCAATAGGTGAGGAGTCAACCTCCCTCCTCAACAGACAGCTCCTGGTTTGTGGCTTTTTTCATTTCTATCAGAATCAATCTGCTCTGAAGGCCAGCAGCTACACTAGCTTTATTTAGCATTCTTTCTTTTAAATGTTAACCAGAGAAGGTTTTTAAACTGCTACAAAGTAACAGAATAGGGATGCATTAAACATATCCCACCCAAATTGGAGAGTGAGAGATACATATTTTTCCTTTTACAATTCAAGTTGTATTTATAGTAACCATGCAATTATGTTACTTGGGGGGAAAAGCCTTACCTGAAATCAAAGAAAACACATTTACAGGAAAAAGGGGGAAAGCATTATGTTTGTTCTACCAAAATTTATTATGTAGTAATTACAAAGTTGAAAGATTCTTCCATTTTAAATAAAAATAAGTTATAATTACACATATTGTATCGTACCATGTCAGGTGATTCCAACATATATAACATGAAATACAGTGCAGTTTCAAATCAGAAAGACAAATACTTTCTCATTCACAGTGTTTGACAAATTACAGGAAAGCTTGTTCACATGAGGGTTTACTTAAGGTCATGCTCTTATAAACAGTCCACATCACGCTGTGCCACAAAAACAAATCATTTCTCAGAACGTGAAGTATCGAGCAAACCACTCCTGGCGTTGTGGGTCTGGTGAAGCCACTGGTGAGGCATCAGTCTGAGGAGGGCTAAATTCACAGAAAGAAAAAGAACAATTATCCTACAACTACATGAAAAGTACAACTATTAGGAGAAGAATAAAAAAATCACAGAGAATATTCAGTAAGGAACACAGTCTGTTTTTCCACGGATTAATTATCAGTGTGCCTTAGGACACGATTTAATGTCTCCCTACAGAATCTGTGATCATCCACTCCATTGGAGAGCATCAGCAGCATGGACAAGTCAGTTCAGAAGCCACGTTACAGGGTGGGCAAATAATATTTTGGAAAACATAATTTTAAATCTCATAAATAGCTGTAGTTTTCAGGAAGAATAAAAAGAGTTTTCTTGGAAAAGCATGACTGTAGAAGGTCCTCTTTTAGCATCCTTTTCCTGTGGTAAAGTTAATTTTGAAAAATATGATGTGAACATCATATTTGTAGACATGTGCTCACAAAGACTGGCTGGCAACTGAACAGAAATACACACTGTTGTAATACTTAACACCCATCACAAATATCACTTGCAATTGTTCATGCACACACTTAAAATATGCCAAAATACTGGAAAAAACAAACTGCTGTGCTGAAAACAGCATTTGGCTCCTCTTTGAACACTTAACATTCTCACAAAATGAGCTGGAAAGAATAATTTAAATTTAATTACACAAGTTCCTTTATCAATAAAAATCAGTAATAAAATAATCTCTACTACAGGATAACACGAAGCACAGAACAATTCGGAGTGAAAACTCCGACATCACAGTCCATGGGGTCATGCACATGCGTGTTTATAGATACCTGAGCATACTCATGCACATAACATGCACAGGAAGAAAAATAGCAACAGTACTTATTTTTTTTTAAAAAAAGGTTTTCTTGAAAAATACTGTTTTTCCTTATCTGTTTTAGATTCTATCATTTGTTTCCCTTTCCTAGGTATGTGATCTTTTGCATTAAACCAAAGGAGAGAGCAAACAACCAGCTGTACAACCAGTAATTACATGTCGCTTTAAGTTGGCAACTTAGAGGTAAGAGATCAGCACCTACTAGATAGGAAGTACTGCACGTCAGTGCATTTAGTATGTAGGTGTATCAAGCTAAAAGATTAAAATTCTACCTCTAAAATGCCATTTTTAAGTTATTCAATTCAGTAGATTATTTTGTGAGAGAATTACTTGAGACTTTAATGCTGGTTTTGATTACTGGAAGCTCAGCATTAAGCACCCAAGCCCGTACATTTCCTGTTGCTGTAGTAAGGTTACTCCTGTGGAACTATTTCATATAGGTGAGGAAAGAGGAAACACAAAACAATAACCTAGCACGGAAAATAATGTTCTTATATAAAAATCTTTATCACGTAATACTAAATAAAAAAAACCTCCGTGCTAGTATCAATTCTTAAATGAAAATCAGTAAATAACACAAACATCTAAAACAATTGTTCATATATGTAAACAATTGGAAGCACATGAATTCTGTTAAGGTATTTATAAAGGTTTTCAAAATTCAAGGCTTAGGGAAAAGTGAGAGAATACTTCCCATTTCAACAAGGTCTACAATAAAAAGGAATAAAAAGGAAT
>VYZQ01010351.1:219-67772 GCA_013400655.1 Mystacornis crossleyi
GTTTTGCTATTTCCCTCCTGTGGAAAAAAAAAAAAAAAAAAAAAAAAAAAAAAAAAAAAAAGAGCGAGAGAGAGAGAGAAATTTGGTGGTTGAAACTTCTTTTTTTTAAAACTCTTTCTTTGGCCTCTGAGAGTTTTGGTGATACTTGGGTCATGTTTCTCCAGATTTGTCAGCAGGTAGAGATTTATTTGTCTCTTTATTGTTAACTGAGTCTGAACCTTCAGCTCGTACTCTGTGGTCCAGGCTACTGTGAATAGCATTTTGTCTTGCTGTTGATGACAATGACAGGGCTGTGGCTGTGGCGTCATTAAGTGGAATTTGAGGTTTTGCTTCAAAACATAAGGAATCTCAATGAGTGAGAGAATTGAAATTTCCTCTGTGTGTCAGATAAACATGAATCTGGTAGTTTCTCATAAGGCCAGGCTTACTCATCATCAGTATTTTACACATGGTGTGGACCTATGTTGTATTTTTCCAGTCTGGGTGGAAGAAGCATAGCTGGGACTGAGACACCAGTTTGTCTCCACAGTGGTGGAAGGGTACACGGGACACTCTGTGTTGGTGCCTGCTCCCAGTCACACATTTTGGCTTGAGGAACAGACATGCCTGCACAAAGACATGGATTTTTCTCTATTGTTTGTTGCGGAGTAAACCTCAGTGCCCACTAAAGTCAGTGCTTTTGCACCAGTGTAAAAATGAAAAAATACCCCACTCTCCCTCCCAAAAAACCGAACCAAACCAAACCAAAACCAACCTCCCCGGCCAAAAAAAACCCAACCAAAACCAAAACAAACCAAAAAAGAAAAAAGAAAAGAACACAAACCAAAAAAACCCCCACAAAATTGCAAGAAAAAGGAGGCAGTGGGTTTGGAAATACTTCTTGTATCTTTTTTAATCTTTGAAAATTGTAATAGTTCTGTTCATGAGCATTCGGTGCCTTTTAGCAAAGCTTAGAGTAAAAATAAATTTTTTTCTTTTTTAATGACAGTTTGTAGTAAAACATCCTAGAGGGTGTGTAGAAAGGGAATGGCTGAGAAGTTTTCTTTGCTGGTGACTGTTTTGAGTCATGAGGTGGTTTGGTCCTTATTTACTGCACCAGAACATGCTCGCTTCTTAAAATAGTGCAGAGGGGACAGACAACCAGTCAGAGTAAGGGCATTAGTGCTGAGTCAGTTTTTCAATAGAGATGTGAAGGTATTAGCTGTATCTGTGGATATGAAAAAATACATTATCACCTAGTGCCTCTTAAAACTAGCAAATTTATTTATATTCTTCACGGGTTAGATGTCTATTGCCAGAATTTATGGCAAACATTTGAGCTAAAGGTAGTTGTAGGTTTGACAACAAAAGTGATAAAGAAGCTGTGGAGGGCAATGAAAATTGATGGGGAGAGAGAGTGATGAACAGCAAAAATGCCATTACGGTCAAGTGATGGGGTAGAAGGTGAAAGAGAAAGAGAAATGGGCTGTTTGTAGTAATTTGGATATCTTCAAACCACCTTGTTCAGCTGTCTGTGAGCATCTGCTTACTTTATTTACTGTTGCACTTGTTGGTAATGTCACTGCAGTGGAGTGAGATACCTGAAGTGTCTATGCTCGTGCCTTTTTGTTTGTGAGATGCAGTTTGTGTATTTCTTCTCATTTTTTCCCAAGAATAAGAGAAAAATACCCCCAATGCAAACAAAGCAAGGCTGTAACTTCTAGGAAAAAGACCTAAAAATTAATGCTATCTTAAAAAAAAACATGTTAAAAATTTTTAATGTACTTTCATATGGTCAAAAAAATGGTCTTGTTTTCATGGACCAAAGAGGTAAAGGGTGGTTTTGGAGGTGTATTGTTTGATGGATGTGGGTTTTCCCTGGGAGCCAAGCTCAAAGGGAGGACTTTCAAGTCTATTATTTTAACACTAGATGGGTGCATGTAAGTTGGTTTCTCATGCAGTTTGTAAAAAAAAAAAAAGCAGTAAATGTTATGACCCCTTTACGTACATCATGCTTTTACTTGTGGCTGCCTCTGATGATAATGCAGTTACTTGTGGAGGCAGCTGGTCCTTGTCAGGTATAATGTAATCAAAATCCAACCGCTAATAAAAATGAAAGAAAAGGGTAAGAGAGGAAAATTTAGCAGCCTCTCATATCACTAGTGAAGTTTTGATGACTTAAAATGTCAAGAAGAGTGGGTGGAGCATTTAGGGAGAGTTTTTTTTAAGTATTTTTTTCCACCTCTGTACCTTCTGTGACCCTACTACTTCTGCCTAATGCTGGTAGTTGGAACAAAAATATGAAATGTGTTCCCTATTCTTTACCAGATTTAAGTATGGAGAGAATGGGAAAATATATGATTCTGGAAAACAAACCGAGAAACTTCACAACAGAGAAAACTTCTGACTGAAGAAATGCTATTAATTTTGTGAAATTCTGCTAGCTGAAATTCTGTTCAGCCGAAAGTTCTGGGTAGTGCCACAGCAGAAGTCTCCCTTTTGCTCATTTCACATTTTATTTGTTTTGATTTAAAAATTGCCAGGGAGGTAGAAGGTGGACAGATGTGCTCTGTCAGATGTAGCGGGAGTGGGTTATGAAACTTCCTATAGTGCTCCTTGTCTACTGCATAAAGTCAGCCAGCAAATTGAAATCTTCTCCAACAAGGTTTTAAATTAAATTGACTGCCTTTGCATTGGGTCAAAGCAGGAGCATTCATATAATCAATTAGTGTGGCTCAGCTTTGGGGATGGCAATCTCCAGTTGAGACAATAATGAACAGATGGGGCTTGTAGCTTATTAAATTGCTACCTCCATGGCATCTGTGCCATGGACTAAAATGCAGGTAGGCTTACATTTTGCATAAATGTATTGCATGACCTTGGGGGAGTCTTTCAATTGCTTCCTGCCTTGGTTTCCCTTCTTCCAGAAAACCTCTTAAGCATGAACTCTTCAGTGCCTACTTAGGAAGATGATTCTCTCCTGGTGGCTAAGACATTTGGAGTTGCTGACCATAAAATAATATTGGTTCAGCTATTTTAATAATGCTGATGTAGACCCTTAGTTTAGATGCAGTTACATGGGCAAAAAATAAAGCGTGGCTTTCTGCTAGATATCTACATTCTTTTTGGGAAGTGGGTTTTTTCCCCCTGGAAATGAGGGAGTGGCATTGCCTGAATGATGTGCCAAAAGTGGATGTCAGCGTGCTCTGCCTCAAGCTCAGAAATGACCAGAAGAGACGTGGATAGATGAGAGCCTTGCTAAACCTGCGGCAGTAGATGTTGCTGAGGGGAAGGGTGTATTCACTGAAGTGTGGCTCTGTGGCCCCTTGGCTTATAGATGGGCTGGCAGAATGAGGCCCTATCTTTGCCATGTGCTGTGGGAAAGATGTATCATGGGTCTCAGCGAGAAGGGTTTGCTCATACAATCACACTTGAAAGCCTCTTCTAGCACAAAGCAGGCCTGAGCAGATCCCTAAGCCCGGCTGCAGTGCGTTCCCAATCCCACTTGTCTCTTTTAACTGCTATAATGTAATTGCTGCTATTAATAATAAGCTGACAGGCTGTCTTTAAATAACTGTAAGGCTGATAGACGAGTGTCGGTTGGATGCTCCAAAGTTTGACTAACAGCAGGGAGAAATACAACAGCTCCATTCTCATCTCTTCATGCAGAGAGAGAAAGGCTGGCACTGGGAAGAGGCGATGGAGGGCTGACACGTGGCCGTGATGCCTCAGGGACTTTCTGCAGAGCAGTTGCTGAGTGACTCGCCTGGTTTCTCTGGAAAAAGATGTGTTTTTATGCTGACAAGTGAAATTTCTGGTCTTTGCTAGAAGTTCTCTTGTCTCAAAGAAGGATTTTAGCAGGTGTAAGTTTAGATTCATATGTAAGTTCTTGTGGCCGGTGGCCAACAGAGCCAGAATGGGAGAAGAAGCGAAATTCCAAGCTGCCCCTCCATTCTCCCTCCTTGGGTGAGCTGGGCTGGTGCTCCAGTGATGAGGCCGACTGCCTGCAGAGACATGCAGTCAGGTCGAAGAGATGCTGTGATCCTGCAGGGTGTCTCTGGGAAGCTGGAGTTTAGCCCAGGCCCCTCAGCACCTGCTACCGGCATTGTCTATTCGTGTTGGTTTTACCTGTTTTATCCATAAAGGGAGCATCTTGAAAGGAGACTTAGGCAGGAGGATGGGACCGTGGGACCGATACTGCTGAGGGCAGTATCAGGGCAAAGACACTGGCAGAGGCAGAATGGAGGGGTGCCTGGGGGAAGACGATGATGGCACCTGTGTTTTAACACTCTGCAGGTCTCTGACAGGCAAAATCCACCCATTCAAGAGGTTTACTCTGAGGGTAGGGTCTCCAAATCTGACAGGTTTACAAGGCTGGGACCTAATGTCTTGCTTTCAAAGCTTCAGTGGAGGATGGCGTGCGTCTGAAAACTGGGTTTTGTAATAGAAAATCTGGCAGCATCAGCATGCAGATGCGCTTCTCTGATATTGGTGGGCTCCCTGTCAAATGAGAAGGGACGAACAAGATAATGAGCCAAGGAGAGAGAAGCCTGGTATGGGTAAAAGCCATAAAAGAGCTCGAGTGTTATCTGTGTATTTTAACCCTAGTAGCTGAATTATTTTTTGGATGATCTAGCATGCTCATAACGAGGACAAAATGGGTTTCTAGCCAGCATGGACATTTAAAGACATTTTTGAATCCTTTTCAAAGCTTCATTAATATCTGCAATTATGGGCAGCTACAGTGCACTTGACCCAGCGTGCCAGTGTCACCAGGCTAAGCTGAATGAATCAAAAAACTTTTTATCACGGTCTATGACCCTGCTTTGGCTACAGACACAGGAGGTGAACAGAAAAATCTTTTACCTGCACCATGCAACCAAGTCCATGCATCTATTTAATATTTGTTCCTCTTAACACCATTTCTGTTTGCTTATAAGTGTCTTTAATACTTAAATGAGATTATGGAATTTCTGTTGTATTTAAACTGTTAAACAAAATGATGGTTTCCAATGATGAGAACAATTAAGCATGCAGGATATAATGAAACTTGATAGAGACTCAGCTGCTGTCCCCCCATTAGTGTGCACAGCTGTGCATGTGTGTCAGCATTTGCAGGTTAAAGAAGCAATTAATCTGAGCAGGGTGAACGTGAAACTCTTACTTAAGCACGCAGACAGATTGTGAACCTCAGTCCCTGACTTTTTTGTTAAGGTCACAACTCAAATTGCAACCAGCTATATAAGTCTGTTCTTCTCAAATCCCACAGTTCTAATCAGATATAAGGGGTGATACTGGTGAATTATGTCCTGGTGGCATAAATCCACATGGCCAGCAATTTATGCACGTAGTGTTAACTGACGTGGTGATTCATACCTGCTGTGATTAAAGGCTGAATGGCTTTGTAGATCTCGATATAGTTTCTGTGGGGTTAGATTACTAAAACAACAGAATGTCAAGGAGTAACATTTAATAGTTTTGCTCATGAACAGGCCTCGTGTGCTTGGGCAAGCTCATGAAGACTCTCAAGCATTTGGTACAAACAGCACGAATCCCTACAGCAGTTGGTGCCCACTGCATTCTGTCAGCCTGTGAGATTTGCAGAGTGTGCTTGCAGGCTCCGTGCCTCCTGCAGGGCAAACAGGAGCTGCAAGGGCCTTTGAACATCCTTATGCTCCGTGTGAGGTGAGAAGGGGGAGAGACAGGGAGTTGTCTGTTTAATTTCATTTTGAAAATCATCCATTAAAGATGGTGCTATTGATAATCTGCTGAATGTACTGACACTCAGAAAGAATGGAGAAAGGAGGTTAATAAATCACCCAATATCCACTTTAGTCTGCATTTCAATTTTCATTTCTCAGAAACACAAATTGCAGCTGTTCTTTAAGGTGTCTGATCTATCCTCTCAAGAAGCCAATTTTGTTTTTAATTTCCTCTGATGAGACTCAGAAGATGCTGGATAAAATATGAGGTGAGTTCTTTTATTTATTTATTTCTGAGGCAGCCTTCTGTGTGTAACACCTCATGGTTTCCTTCTTTGCTGCCAAGGAAAGTGCTCATTTCTTAAAGCATTCTTGGTGGAAGAGTTGTCAGTGAGGAGTGTAAAGCTCCAGCCTCCTCTCTAGCAGGGGTAAAGAAAATATAATCAGTAAAATGGGTGATTGAAGCAGGTGCAAGGCTTGAAATTAGTCAAAAAATTTTGAAAGGGAAAGAAATAGTAAAAAGACCTTAGCTGCAAAGGTTTTAGTGGTGTATTTCTTTCTCCCAGCTAAGCTGCAGTTAGAGAAGTTCCAGGTCTGATTCCCAGTGCACTCCATATTAGTAAAGGTATTTTATTAAAATATTAGCAGCTGGGAAGGAACTTCGCAAAATGCTGTAAGAAAAACCTTTCTGCATAAATAGGATTATATGGAAGTTTTCAATATGGTAATTTAGTTGAGGATTTTTATTATTTTTTTTCAGTTGCTATAGGACTTTAAAGCCAGGGATGTAAACAGAGAAATCAAATTTTTGGAACCACCTGCTGTATTACACATCACCAGCCACTGCTTTCATACAAAACTATCCTGTCCGCAGTAATGACAAGGAACTAGACAAGCAAAATTAAAATCTTTTTACACGACAAAAAAGGACATTAATTTTGTATTAATTAATAGTGTACTACAGAAACCAAGGAGGAATCAGAGGAATCTGATAGCAGCCTATATTATTCCCCCTTTTTGTGCAGAACGTAATGTATGGTGCCGAGTATTAATGTTATTATATAGGTTAGTAATAGAACTGAATTTACAGGAAGCTGCATTTACCTTTTTTGTAGTTTGTTAATTATCTGAACCAATACTTCTTACTACAATGTGTTTACTTGAAACTATCTGAGCAGGATTTGAGGATGCATTTCTGTTAATGGGTTGTCCAGGAACTATTTGTCCAGTCTTTTCCCTGTCCAGGCACCATCCTGCTTTGGACTGGTGCCTGCCACTAACGAGACCTGCTGCTGTTTTCCCTCTCGGATGGGAGGTTTGGTATTTCCTTTAACAACGAGTGTTGCCTAAAATGGCCACTCAGGCTTCCTTCTGGACAAAACTCCCAAGACATTCTTGGACAAGTTTCCCACCCTTTCTCTTGTCAGGAGTGGCCTTGTGAGTGCAAGGTATCACTTTCTGCATTGAAAGAATGTTTAAAGAGCTAAGTCTGACAGTGTAGAAAGCCTGGGGGTTTTGTTTGGTCAAAGAGTAGTGCAGAGCCTAAATTTTGTCTGTGCCATGTGTCTTGGCCTTTTCAAACTCTGGCTGGTGGGGAAAGTCTGTGCCAGAGCCCAGAAGCAACCTGTTGTCAGTGATGCTCTATTATTTGCTCTTTGCAGGTTCTTACTTCATTTCCCTTTTATGCTTCTTTTCATAGGCAGGGCAGCAAGACCAAAATTTTCAAACTGATTTTCAGAGGAGATGAGAGTGACCAATTTTCTTGTGCTGAGGCTGAAACATAAAATTCGCTGTTTTGACTTGGTTTCCCTGCAGACTAGCACAAATTATAGAGCAGAAGGTGCAAAGGAGGAGAAAAATATAAAGGAGGTGAGGAAATAGACACAAGTAAAGAGGACAGAGAAAGAGTGTGAAGAGAAAAGGGGAATGAGGAAATAAACTCAACTGTGCAGAGCAGATGAATGCCTTAGGAGGAGAATTAGTGAGGAAAATGAGTCTGTTGTGATATTTTCTTACTACTACTGGGAAGGCTCCAGAAACCACCTAACGATGGATGCTGTAAAATAAGCTATTTCTTGAAGGGAAATACGCATTACTTGTTTTAGCATACATTCATGGAGAGCTGTAGATAACCACTGGAAATAAGGTAATGCTTTTCTAGCTGCTGGTGGTACCTAGTCATCCTCTCTCATCAGTCTTGTATCTTTTTTTAAACAGATTTGCCCTCTGAAGTGCCTGGAGTGGGGTAATTTAAATTTCTGGGCAAAGTGGTAATTAAATTTCCAGATAATTAAATTTCCAGGCAAAGTGAAGCCTGCAAGGAAAGGGAGAAAAGCGAGATGCTTACCTCCATGTGATCAGTGGGACTTGCCTGTTCTCCCAGAGGGAGCCTGGTGTGGCACTTACCCTAAACCAGGTTTTCTAGGCTGACAACTCGACTACAGGACTACCCACGGCAATACTTACCTGTGCCTAGTTTGCCATGAAGCCTTCATTGTTACGTGTGACAAAAATTCACACAACGCTCTTGAGTAAGCCTGGTTAGCCCAAATAATCTGATTTTATGGTCAGGTTATCCAGCCAATCTTCCAGAGCTTAGGGTTTGATTCTGAGATTGTTTCACTGTAATAGCGAGTGACTTGGGAGCAAGTCATGGGAAGGGAAGGCTTCAGCTGCAGAATTGATGATGTTTGACCCTATAACTCTGTGCTCAATTGAGTCATATTCTTCTGTTTATAGAAAAAAAAGATAAATATATTGAAATGCAGCCATGGCAATGTCGAGGGCAAGAATGGCCATGAGCCTGGCATGGGGTCAAGCATTTTAAGTTGCATATAATGAGTCAAGAATATGGATCCAGGGTGTGACTTTTCATACAGCAACAACTGTTCACTGGCAGCAAAAGCCAGGAGGCAGAAAGAGGCAGAACATGTCAACGAGGTGTCTGGTTAACCATAATAGAGTGTAGGGGGGTTTGATGTGGGTGGGAAAAATATGGAACTCAGTGCCCCAAAAGTTGGAGCAGCTGCTGCAGAAAGTTTTGTAACAAGTACCACAGGAGGCAGGGCATTGTGTCTTGCCGTTTCTTTCCTAGCTTCCCTGCTGGGACTGCCAATTAGATCCAGCTCTGATGGTGGCTTTTTGACACTTTTGCTCACTGGGAAATGGACTCAGACTAGTATTTCATTGCATTTAGGCTTTCAAACAACATCAGAGAGAAATGACTTTCAGCCACTCTGTCTGAACTGGATGTGAGCCAGCACTCCATATAGAAATGGAGAGAAGGTCTTGGTTTGACATGACTATTCCCTAGTGTACCACAGGCTTTCTGCAAACGTGCTGGGCACCCTCAGTTACCTGTATCTAGTAGGAATGTGCACCTCAGATTATTTTAGGTGCTGTCTCTACGCTTCCAGAATTCACAGGCAAAACCTATTAGAGGGGAAAAGGAAAATCACAGGGGGAAAGGATCTGAGATTTTATGTGAAAAGAGTTTTGCATCCAATTCCCCCTGAAAATTAACTCAGTTCATCTGAATGCCCTTTGAAGCTTGTGAATTTGACCTCTGGTCCTCACAAAAATAATGCTGCAAGTGAGACTGCAGGCCAATTGCCTTTTCCAGATATCAGCTGAGGCTTTACATAACTATCATTAACCTATTTGTGTTTGCTCTGTGTATTTGTGTTTTACGTTGTCTGTGCTTTCTGAATGTTGTAATTGCTGAAATACACTACAGGTAACTCAGGATGGGATGCTCTTTATAGAAGCATAGAATGGTTTGGGAAAGGGAACTTAAGATCATCTGGTTCCCCCCCCCCTACCCTGGGCAGGGACACCTTTCTCTAGACCAGGCTGCTCAAAGTCCCATCCANTTTTAGGTGCTGTCTCTACGCTTCCAGAATTCACAGGCAAAACCTATTAGAGGGGAAAAGGAAAATCACAGGGGGAAAGGATCTGAGATTTTATGTGAAAAGAGTTTTGCATCCAATTCCCCCTGAAAATTAACTCAGTTCATCTGAATGCCCTTTGAAGCTTGTGAATTTGACCTCTGGTCCTCACAAAAATAATGCTGCAAGTGAGACTGCAGGCCAATTGCCTTTTCCAGATATCAGCTGAGGCTTTACATAACTATCATTAACCTATTTGTGTTTGCTCTGTGTATTTGTGTTTTACGTTGTCTGTGCTTTCTGAATGTTGTAATTGCTGAAATACACTACAGGTAACTCAGGATGGGATGCTCTTTATAGAAGCATAGAATGGTTTGGGAAAGGGAACTTAAGATCATCTGGTTCCCCCCCCCTACCCTGGGCAGGGACACCTTTCTCTAGACCAGGCTGCTCAAAGTCCCATCCAACCTGGCCTTGAACTCGGGGGTGTTTGTCTTAAAGATGTCCCCTCAGAGTTTTCTGGTTGCTTATCTAGCTGTTTTTCCTGTATGATTTAAATCAATTTCCTCTTGTTTGGTCTCCCACAGACATGGAGAACCAACTCTTCCTTTTCTTTTTCACCTTCATAAACTCAAGGCTGCTGTTATTTCTTCTTCTACCAGCAAGTGGTTTCTTTCTCAAGGGAAACAGCTTGTGACCTGCAGTTGGAGGATGTTTTTGAGGCCACTCGGGGTGCTCCGATGTTGTGCCCAGTTGGTCTCTATTTGCCTTCAAACAATGTTTTCCAGCACTACATAACAGCAGTCTGACAGAAGCTGAAGAAGAAAAAAATTGCGTCACTGTGCTTATGTACCTTTGTATAATGTTCACCTTTCTTGTGCAGCTGAGCACCGTGGGCTCGTGCTGTGCTTGTGAGTGGCGTGTGCCCCAGCCCACCCTGTGCCAAAATGCCACCCAGCATCCTCCCCAGCTGATGTCCTCCTGCCTGCATCTCATACTCTCTGTGCTTGGCCCTCCTGTATTTTTCACCCTTTTGGAGCATTTCTCCCATGTGCCAGGACAAATCTGGACTTTCCTCTGCCCCACTGCTGCCCTCTTTGGGGGGTGGTGTGTGGTGACCAAGGGCACCAAGGGCCAGCTCTGCCTTGGGACAGCAGAGAGGCACAGCTGAATTTTTTCAGCGATACACATGTGTGCATACACACATCCTGCATTTATATGCAGGCTCACTAATGGAATTTCTGCCAAACTAAGAGCCTCTTCTATTTACGGTTTTAGGAACCTGTGTGTGAGCTTCCCTCATTGCTTGGCTTTCCTCTATTGACTGAGGAATGTATATTAGTGTTGGTGGGTTTTTTTGGGGTTTTTTTTTTTTTGTTTGTTTTTTTTTTTTCTAAATTCTAGTCTTTTCAAGCTTTCCTTTTCAAAAATTTCCAGCAGATATAATGGAGCAGGCATAACAAGTGATGCCAAGAGCAGGAGAGAGAAGAGTTGATGGTATGTGTGTGTGAAGAGAAAGGACTTAGATACAGCTGCCTGTGTGCTGATTAGCAAGGGTTTGGGGACACAGTAAATAATACTGCTATTTGCTTGGCTTATAAATACACACAGCTTAAATTTAAATTTCTCACCCTGTTACATAATTTTTTAAGTTATTCAGCTGTAGCAAATGAGCTAAAGTGTTGCCCTTCACAAAAGGGATGTAGCTTCATCCTTGGCTAAAGGAGGGAGAGCTGTCCTTGGCAGCAGTTGTTTATATCCAGTGCTTCCACCCATAGGTGTGGTGATATGCTCCAAATACAAAAGATAAAAATCTTTTATGGGTTTATATGGTATCCTCCTGACTAGCTTTTGAGTCCTCCAGCAGCCAGTGGAACATGTCTGTATCAGCTGCAAGCGTGAACAGAGATGGGGTGCAAGCAGGAGCGGATGTTTGGCCCCCACTCCCTTCTGTCTTCCTCTAGTGGGAAAGACACAGGCTTTGTCCACGGCCTTGCCCATGGCTGTGGGGATGTTACACTCCATGCCTGCCAAATAAATCCATGTCCTCTCTGGAAATGCTTTTTGGGTGTCCGCTTAGCAGGTGGTGTGTTCTTGACGAGCAGGACAGCGTGGCCAGTTTTGTGCCATCCAAACCTTCCCACAGCGTTTGGTTCTGGATATGGGTTGGATTTCAGGTCTGGTCTGAGAAAGAACATGAAATTACTACGGACAACTCATCCATAGGGAAAGTCTTTGGGCTCCTTGATCTCTTTAGAGCAGCCAAGTCTGGAAATTAGACATGAACTTTCCTAAAGCTTATTTTGGCTCTCATGAGGGCTGCAATAGAATGACAAGCAGCATGCTGCTTTCTTTATTGTTTCAGTTCAAGGACTATCTACAAAGAGTCACAGTCTTGTGCTTAGCATTACACAAAATTATTCATTTCCTAGCTATACAGAAAAGTGATTGAATTGCAGATGATTAACATATGTTATGTTTTCTTTTCTAATGCCTTCCCATCTTTTCGTGGTGCACCTTCGTAAATGGCATCAGAGCACTTTGCTTCCAGGGAGCTGTCTCCCTCAGAAACCTATTATCAAGGTTATTTCAGGAAAGTTGCTCTTGCTTGGTACATCTGGTAGACTGGCTCCAGAATCCAAACATAATTGCTGCAGCAACCCGACCTATGCCAGTCAATGTATTCCAGCTCCCAGCTATGTTCAAGGACTGTTTTTTAAAGGACTCCTCTCCAGGGAAAATGCAGGCTTTTCTACTCTGAGCAGTGTTGCTAGGACAAAGAACCCCTTAACAGTTTTCCTTTAGAGATGCTTCCGTTTCTTATAAACAAATCTGGCTGCCACGCTTGGTCATGGTCAGCAGTATGGAGATTTTATCAGCCTGCGTCTGGCATACAGGTGCTACTGCTGATTAGCACACAGACGAGATAGGCTGGGTACACTAAACTGGCATTAAACTACTAAATTCTTCTCTGGCTTGTTTCTGGCTTGTTCTAGAGACAAGTACAGTGGTGTTTTGTGTTCAGAGTTTTGTTCTGAGACTGAGGAAAAGACTAACTCAAGGCATTCAGCACTGCTGAATTTTAGGAATTTACTGGTGTTTTGCAATGTTAATTGTCCAATCATCAGAACAGCAAATGTCATCTCATATAAAAGAACAGATGATAGAGCCAGAAGGGACTGTTGTGATCATTTTTTGTCTGACTTATTGCATCACACTGGCCAGAGGAATTTTTATATGAACTGGGACAAGACTTCAAAGGAGACAAAAAATCTGATCTTGATCTAATCAGATACAGAGAATCAGCCAGAACACTTGGTAATTTTTCCAGCAGCTAATTGCTGCCACTGTTAAACAACTAATTGCATTGCATTTCAGTTCTCTTCTGTCCCCTTTCAAATTGGGTCATTTGGCCATGTTACACTCTTGTCTGATGAATTGACAATTACTTAAATTACGTTGTGTTCCATACCTTTGTCCCTAAAAATTGTGATCAAGCTTCTCTCTTAACTTTCTCCTTTGTAAACTACCCAGTGGACTCCTGAAGTCTCTAACTCTAAGGGAAGTTATTTTGGTTTTTATAATTATGATATATTTTTTTCTCAATTATTCATAGGTGTTCATCTAGTTCTAGGCTCCCCAGCACAAGAGAGAGATGGAGCTACTGGAACAAGTGCAGCCAAGAGCTGCAAAAATGAGTAAGCTGCTGGAGCACCTCTCCTATGAGGAAAGGCTGAGAGAGCTGGGCCTGTTAGCTCAGCTCAGAGAAGGCTCGAGGGGGAACTTATCAATGTGTACAACTACATGAAGGGAAGGTGCAAAAAGGCCAGAGCCAGGCTCTTCTCCGTGGTGCCCAGGGACGGGACAAGAGGTGATGGGCACAGCTGCAAACACAGCAGACTCCCTCTGAACATCAGAAAACACATTTTTCCTGCGAGGGTGACCAAGCCTTGGCACAGGTTGCCTAGAGAGGTGGTGGAGTCTCCTTTCTTGGGGGTATTCAGAACCTATCTGAACATGGTCCCGAGCAACTGCACTAGGTGGCCCTACTTGAGTGGGGCAGGGGGTAGACCAGATGAGCTCCAGAGATCTCTTTGAGTCTCAACCTTTCTGTGATTCAGTGATTCAGAGTCTTTATTACATGGCAGACAGCAAGATTTAGCACAGTATTCTAGAGAAGATGCATCAGAATGAATATCACACCAGATACAGGAAATAATAGGCAGAGAGAGGTGAGTTGGGTCACAGAGGAAGGCAGCATCAGAGCCAGGGCGTGACCCGCTTCACTAGTCCTTGCTCTGGCCACATTGCAAATGCACAGGTCTTTGTTTCTTCTTAGAAAAATAAGACCCACCTGTTTCAACGATTTTGCTAGAGAATTTCAAATTGTTTTATCTCTTTATTTCCAAGCGAATGGAAGTCTGAAGCAAAGAAAGATGACGTGACTTACATGACGTCATCCAGCAGCCCAGCCACACACCTGCCTACACACCTTGGTTTTCTAGAAAACCAGAAGCAAAGATTCATCCATTCCCCCTTGCTATCATGCAGAAGCAGGCTTGCTGAATAGCAAACTCTATTTGCAGCAGTACTTTTGAGCTAGGTTGAAACCAAGCTGGATGTAGAAAATTTCCTCCAAACTGAAAGAACAGTTGTGGAAAATGAGAGAAAAAGGGATTAAGCCCTTAAAGGGATTTAGGGTTCACATTTAACTGAGACACTTTTCTGTGCCTGTCAGTTTATGGTGCTGCAGGTTACTTTTTAGCTAGGTCAGTGGTTTGTGGGTATCTAAGCAGATGAGTGGCGAAATTTTGCTCTGAAGGCAATGCTTCAACAAAGCTCCATAGATTTATGCTGATATAAACCTCTTGGAAATTGTGCTTTCGCGGCAGACCTAACAGGTTATGAACAGTACTTCTGAAATCAGCATTTAAATAACATTTCAAAACCACTAGAAACCTCATTATCCTGAATATATTGTTTTAGTGGTCATACAAGTAGTGAAAACACTGTGAAACAAATTTGCAGCTTGTAACCAGGAAAAAACAACAGTATTGCCTAAATACTTTGTTAATAAACATCCAGTTAGCCACTGGGTACTTTTACAGATCAGTACATTCCCTGAAACTTGGTAAGGTGAGAGTAATCCATAGGTAAATACCCATCCTGTTTTATGGGAATTTCTTTCTGAACTTGCCACAGGTCATGATAAATACAGCTTTTAATAATACAAATGATTTCTTGCCATTACCCAGGTTTGTCTAGGAAAGTAGAGCTAAACCTCTAATCATCATTAAACAGAATTGCATTTTCCATTTTAATTTTGGAAATGTAATTCTCAGTCTCTACAGAAGTGCATGTCTTCATGTACATGTGCATATGTTGCTTTCCTAAATCCCCCCTGACTACGGCTATGCCAGTCTACTGGAAAAACAGTTCTTTTCATGTGTATTTTAAATTGCTTCTGTCTGCCTAATCTTCATGAAGAAAAGCAAAGTGTGAGAGGCTGTAGCCTGGCCTGGGGCAGGGAGGGGACCTGTAGCCTCTCTTCCTCATGAGCCCTGTCCATCCTGTTGAGGGGTCATCCTGAACTCTACGATAGGGACGTGACCATGTCCCTGGAGAGCCTCCAACATCCTCCTGTTGTCTCCCTGTGATGGCGTTATACCAGTGCATCTGCCACCTCTGTCCTGGGAACACAGGCACACACAGGGCCTGGTGGAACTAATGATGCTACTTAATGGTGTGCACCCCCACATCTGCTGGCTACAGGTGCTTGCTGGGTAGCATTGTGCAGGTGGAAGTGTAGGCAGGGTGGAAAGCTTGCCTCCACACCGCCAGTGATTAGAGCGATGCAGTCCTTTAAACCAGTGAAAATGTGGAGCTAAGGTAGGAAGTGGGCTGGGAATTGCGTTGAGGTTGCTGAAGCACAGGTACAATTTCTGTTCTCGCAGTGTGCCTTGGGTAGATGCCAAGGGGCTGGCAGGGGTGATGGGTTTTGCAGTGCTCCTGGTCAGTGAAGTACTTCACCTCTGGAGAGTCACACCCAGGCAGGCAGGGCTCCTTGCCCAGGGAAACCATGCCCGCCCCTGGGAAGTCATACACCCTGGGTTTTGGGGAGGTGTCTCCCATTTGTCCTCCTCACTTCTTGAAAAGACATTTCCATTTTTTGTAATTGACATTTTCTGTGCCATTTTCTTCTTTCTTGGGGTCAGATGGTGACCCTTAGCCTATCGTCTCCTACCTACCCCGGTGACTCTGTGGCATCAAGGTAAAGAGCTTGTGTGAGAAGTCATTCTTTAAAATTAATGAGCTACCCCAGACTTGGCAAAAATGTTTAGATTCTATTTGTTCCAGTTTTTATTTCTTTACCCTCACTCCTAGGTGTTTTATTAATTCTTTGTTTTGCCTGTCTCCTTTGCCAGCAGTTTCTGCAGGCTGTGTTATTTTTTTTTCCCCTTCAGTGTAAAGCAGCATGATTCACTGTATTTCCTTCTTAGTGATCTCTCCTGGTTTCTCACCCCATGTTCTCCACTGATCAGACCCATTGGTGATTAGATGCTCAGCAGAAGTGATTTTGCAGCCTTTGACACCTTGCATCCCCTGCTGCCTGGATTTCAAAGAGGTAATCAGTCCCAGGGACCTGCCACTGACCCTTTGCTCAAGCTTTTGTCATTCACCTTTTACTGTCTCTTTTCTTAAAGAGCTTGAAGTATCTTGACTCTTCTGCGAGGGAAAAAAAGGACACATGCACTGAAACTGTAATGATTTTACCACACTTCCATAGTACTTTCATCTGAAATGATATCAGATAGTGCCTCTGTATCACATCTTTAATACCTTTTGAAATGAAATCTTCAGCTCCTATTCAAAGGTCCCCCTTTTGTTCACTCAAAGCCAAGGGGACAGACAGTGAGATGGAGAGGTGGTTCAGTTCAATACTGTCCCTTTTAACTCCTTACATGCTGGCAGCAGTGAGTGGAGGGTGCCTCTGCCAGACAGTGTGACTCCTTTGGAAACCTCAGTGGGATTTCAGAAGGATTTGGGTGCCGATAATGAGACTGTTCACAGTGTTAGCTGTGGGCAACTGAACACAAAGAGATCTGAGTGCTCAGTCAAACTCTGAGATTGGGAGGAAACGTTTTTTTTTTCCTGGGTCTTACTGTTTGGTTTCTTGAACCAAAATGTCTGACCATGACCAAGTCTGCTCTTGGAGTCAGTCTAGCAGCCTTTGTTGTCTGACTTAGAAATAACATCTATTGCCATAACGAATGAGAAAATATTTCTACATATTTTGCACATTATATTTGAATTGTTATGAACATTAATAAAGCAGCTAAGACTAAGGAAACATATTAGTGCTATTTAGATTATTTAAGTGGGCATGATTTCTCCAGAGATTTAAAATTCTGCATCAAAAATCCTAAAGGCTACATTAAATCAATTGCAAACACAGAGAAAATTGACTTTTAACAGCATAAAACCAAAAAGTCCTATAGCTCATCCCAAGTTCCTTGATATATCTTTGATGAATACATCAGAAAAAAAAAAAAAAGGAGATGGAAATTTATTTCCAAAAGCATAATGTGCTTATTTTAATTTTATTTTTTTCTTCAATAAATGATAAATTTGAAATATTTCCTTTGGGTTTCACTGTAAATAGATGAAGCAATAATGTTGTATTTATTTTTATTTTTAAGCATCTCAGAGAAAAGCAACTTCTGTATTACCTCAAGTGCACTGGCAGCATAAGTAGCAACAGCCTTCCAGAAGAAGACGCCTATGTGATAAATGGTAAGCAAAACTTGGATGCTGAGTCTTATGAAAAGTGTAAGAAAAGTGTAAGAAAAGTGTAAGAAATTCTGAAGCTTGGGTTCAAACGTGCATGTTTACTTTTTAAATCTAAATGTGGCTGGACTATTTTTAAGGAATGTAGGCCTTTTTTTTTTTCCCCTTCTTCTTCAAAATGCTTCATGAATTGTGGTATTTGTGCCTTCATTATTTGTAATTGTGCTGGGAATCATTTGTCTAAAAAACTGCAGATGTTGGATTTGCTGTAAATTAAACACTGTGTCTGTTGTTTTTTTCTGCCTGGTCACCTGTGTTATGTAGTGCTATTCTTGTTCTTTAGTTGGATGAATAACTTTATGAACTGGTGACTGATTAACTGCAAGCTTCAGATAAATTCTTGTATTTGAGGTATAAATGTACATAGATCAGAAGAAGAGGTATGGGACAGCTGTACAAGTGCAGTAGTTTTTGTTTCTTCTGAATAAAATGGGAGTCAGACTCTAATGCATTTATATAGATGTAATTTTATGTTAAGACTCCTTTACCTACACTGAGAGTTTCTTGCAAAATGCTTCTTGGCCTTTTCTGGTTATCTAATGGTTTCCTCAGACATGTATATAGAGAGTTTTATAGTTTGCACTGCTAGATAACCATATGCCTATTAATTAACCATATACCTCCTTGGCCACCTGCTCTTGTTTATTTGGGATTTTTTCATTTTTGTTTGTTTGTTTGTTTTGTGCTGTTGTTTTTTTTTTTTTTAATTGTGGTTTGTTTTCTAAAAAGGGGCTTTTCCTTACTCTAGAAATCCTCAGAAATGCAGAACAAAGGAAGCCCAGGTTGTGTTGCTCAGAGGTCAGCAAAGGCAAAGCAGTGCTGTTGCCCTGCCTCACAGGGAGCCGAGGGATGCAGCGGCAGTCCCGCGGCCTTGTCTGTGTCCTGGCTCTGACTGAGGCAGTGGCTGGAATGTGGGTTAGGCCAGCTATTGTAATGCTGTGCCCAGCCTTGGAAGAAACACTGCCACGAAATCTCTCTCGTGCACTGTCTTGGCCTCATCAGTCCTTGGTGAAAAATCAAATGGGTTGTGTTCAAGTCTAATAGTAGACAAAAGGGCTGGTAATCTTAACTCAGCTCAGATATCACAGAGGTAAATGCATCCACCTTCTGTAAATCAGGCAGCATTTTTTCGGGGATTTCTGCTGTAAGAACCCCCTGCCTTCTTGCAGGGGTACAGGGAAGCTTACGGGAGAGTGTCTCCACACAGGCACAGCTGGGCTCACAGAGCTTCTGTGAACTCAGCTGCAGTTAAGAGGAAGATGAATTCAGTGGATTGGGCTGTGGTCTAGCCATCTAGGTATCTAAACTCCCTACCTTTCTCCCATGAACACTGTGTACGTCTTTTTTAGCCAGTTGTTTAATCTTTCCATCTGGAGATGAAGTCTTTTAGTGTTTATGTTCCTGTCTGGGGTGTTCACCAAAAACCGAATGAAGTCTTTGAGACAATGAGTACGTGGAGATGGTACAGCCCGCAGCCAAGGAGCAGCAATGGGATGTAGGAGAAAATAAGGGATTTAATTCTGAGGTTTTTAAACATGGGAAAGTTGGTCTACCAAAGGAGAATAGCTTTTACTTCTTTTGACCTGGGCTTCATGCCATTCTGAAGTCACATTGGGCGTCTGACAGAAAGGGTGAATTTATGCATTTGGTTTTGGGGAAAGTCATGTAAAGTTTTATTCGCTTTTGGATTCGTCACTATTTATTTACATATACCCAGTCTGCTTGCCCATGGAAGACCCTTCAACATCTCACTGGTGCAGTGGCATGGGGGTCTCAAGATGCACCAGGATTTTATGACTAGTGGTGCAGCAAGCACGGAAATTGCAAAACAGGAGATATTTTCCAAGGAGCTCAGGAGGCTCCAGGCTCTGGTCCTGCAACTGTAACCTGGTACACACAGAGCTGGACCTACAGGACCGTCTGGGAACTGCAGTCTCATCCATCAGGCTGTGCCACAACCTGGGCAACACGGGTGTCTGGTTTGACAGCTGGCCTCCGAGGAGGAGAAAGCCATGTGCTTCCTCTATGGAGCAGCAGCAAATTTTGGTGCAAGTGTAGAGAAGACTCATACCCACACTGAAGCTATAGAGAGCTGCTCTAATTGCTGTGTCTCATGTTATTACACAACTTCTGCTTTGTGCTTGTTAGAGATGTGGCATAGAAATGAAGAGGCAGAAGAACAGAAAGGAAATACATGGAGATATTTCTCAGAGTGTTTGAAGACCTGCGAAGGGACTTGAAATACACAGCTTTTGGGCTTGCACACCGGCACAAATCCTGATGTTGCCACAAATCCAGGCTGAGCAGGAGGTGAGAATGGAGCTGTGTCAGCCCGGTGGAAGGCAGAGCCCACAGCTGGAAGTCCCTAAGCACTGAGTGGTTCTGGGACAGGCACACGGTAATATGTTGAAATATAAGCTGGATAATACAATAATTTGAGTTTGACAGAGTTCAGATGGAAATGGAGAGAAAATTAGAAAAATCATATAATCTTTTCCCCATACACAGCTTGACTCAAGGTAGATTTGGTGCAGCCCTCTAGCCAGCTTCAATTAGTTCCTGTACAGTCCCTCACTTCCAAATCATGTAATGTTGTAATAACTGTCTGCTATTTAAAGTCAAAGAAAGAATATTAAACTGCTGCTGTCTTTGAAGTTCACAGGCAGGGAATCATGGTTACTAAAGACTATTAATTATCTCAGCAGTCAAACTATGCTAGGCAAAACTCCAGTATAAATTCCAGACAGAGAGTCTGATGTTATACTGCAAGATTTCCTCAGAATAATGTCTACAAACCAAGAACAGAAACCATGTACAAACTCTAATCTCATTGAAACAGCCTGCAGAGGTACACATATAAATCAAGGGTTAAGCGGAAATGTGTTTTTCTGAGGAAAGTAAAGGCACTTTCTGTGTTTAATTAACAGAATGCTAATTGGGCAAATGAGGGAGAATTAAAAGGGAATCACTGAGTGTCTGTAAGAAATTGGTGGTGAAGCTGTTAGAGCTGACTGCTTGACCTGTGCATGGAAATTGCAAGTCAAGAGCAAATCCTAAATTTGAGAGTTATGATGAACACTAAGATATTCAGAAAAATCTAGATTCCTGAGAGTGACCATGTTCAGAGAAAAAAACACAGCCATTTTAGCCAGGAATATATGAATGCTTTGTATGGGCTGACCTCCTTGCACTGACAGCAGTTTTATACCTCATGGCCCCCCTGTGAGTAATATTGGAGGTTTTTTCAATGTGGAAAAAATTTGATGCAACTTTTGTATTCATCAGAGCTGAGAGCAGGGAGGAAAGGAAGTCAAAGAATAAGTTTTTGCTTATGGGCAGCCACATTAGAAGATATTTGGGAAAGTCTTTATTCATAAGAAATGGGGCCATGCATTTCACCATGGTTACCAGAAGTGTAATTTAAAGCACACAGTCCTTGGGCAGCACAGGCAGGGATGTGATAAGTCTCAGAGCCCAGCCTACAGAGAGGGAAAAAGCAAAAATCTCTGAGCCTGTGTTCATATTTGGCAGACTGCTCAGGAGGAGATGCTCTTTGGTGGTTAACCCCACTCTTAGGGCAGCACTGAAAGCTTCCACACCTTTCAGTGGCTCTCTGGGCACTGTGTGCGAGCTGCTTGGAGCAAGCCCCACTGGGCATTGATAGTGCTGGGCTGATGGAGAGAGATTTTGCAGGCTGAGAAGTCTGTCCTGCAGTTCTCTTTTGACAACCCTCACTCAGTGGCCATGAGGTCCAGAAGACCATATCCCTTTTTGTGACTGTACACAGGGAAACTGCCTGTGGCAGTGAAAGCAGCAGCCCAGCAGAGAAAAATAGTAGATTTACAAGAGGTCTTCCAAAACACTTGCAAAGTTAAATAAACAGCAAATGATTCCAATCATGTGCAAAATTCATTTAGGTTATAGCTGGAAACAAGGCTGTGTGAAGCATTTCATTCGGTCTCCTCTTACATGCATGCTATTTTAAGGACTGGAAAGAGGCAAAGTGATGAACATGAAACATAAGGTCCTCTGGCTCTTAGAAGAGAAAAACAAACCACACGTTTTAGTTGTCCTTCATCCTAAGATATTCACAGCAGGCTTGAGGCGTGTTTGTAGCAGTGTCCTGTGTCTGATATATACATATATATATAAAAGAACATATGTATCATCTTTAAAAAGGCATTTTTCAAAATTAATCTCTCAGCCTATAATTTAGTTCTGGACTGCAGCTATTTTGTTTCTTGGTGTATGCCAGACACTTCTCTGGCATGTCCTGATTCAGTGGACCTCCCACATCAGCTCTGGGAAACGTAGTGACTGAGCCAATGCCTCTGAAATTAATGGGTGTCATTCCATCAGCCCAGGGTGGCCCTGGCAGCAGCGTGTGCATCGTGAGGGCCAGCAGGCTGAGAATCCCTGGGCTATAGCCCGCATTTACCCATCTGAGTTTCATCGCTTCGCTCAATCCCATGACAAAATCAGGATCTACTGGATTTGTGTAATAATATATTGTTTCTTCTCCTACTACTAGTCACAGCATTTATTTTTTCTTCTTGTGTCAAAATCATGATTTGGACTAAAATTGAGCATGTTCCTAAAGCTACAATAAATGGTCAGAGCTGAGTAATTGCATTGGCACACTGATGAGTGTCAGGATCTTAGATTCATGCATTGTTTTCTCAACGACTGAAAATGATGTTTAGCATATTATTGGCCCAGTTTTCCCTGGAACTTGGGACACAGACAATTTGGGGACATAAATGCATACCAAGTTTTGCACAAGGAAATTAAACAGGGTGTGAAATCTCATTGGTGCTTCTGAGAGACTGATTGAATGTTAGATTGTGGGTATGATTGATTGGGTGGATTGTGCATTTGTGCATATCCTGAAAATTCACTTAGATTTTATTCCAGAATATGTGATTTTTTTTTCAGTAAAATGAAGGAATTTAATTTTTGAGGTGAATTATGGTATGAGTTGATTGAGCTGCCATATCACAGTTTTCACTCCAAAGATTACTATGATTATCTTCAGTTGCAGAGGAAAAAAAATAACCCAAAACTAACCAAAGACAACTACACTTGCATGTCTTTTAGATGTTGCATGATGATATTTTAAGAAGGTATACACCCAGTAAGTTGTAATTGGTAAAATAATGTTTAACTGAATCAGATGCCGTGCTTGGTTACTCTCTCCTGCCTCCCGCAGCTGGCAGATGTTGGTGGGGTGTTTGCACCTGCAGAGAGCTGTGTTTTGAGGGCTGTCAGCCCTCAAAATTTAGATGCTGCCAGCACAGCATCTAAATGCTTCTTCAGTGGGCCTGTCTACCCTTAGGATGAAAGACATCTAAGCTGGCCACAGCTGCGCCCCAGCTGGGTCTGTTTGTGTCATACTGAGGCACAGCAGAGATTTCCCAAAGTCCTCTGAACCATTGCACAGGACTGGAACCAGAAGTAATAAGCCTGGCTGGGCATGAGCTGGCCCCAGAGGAAGCTAGAGAAGATACCACTGCCCTTTGCTCCCAAATCATTTCCTCTTCTAGTTCAGCACTTAGCCAATAGACACTTGGGTCAGCTTTCCCTGGAGCACCTCCAGTCAGGCAAGGTTTTCTGAAATCTCTTCCATGCCTTTGGAGAGTGGGCATGTAGTTTCCAGGGCTGGATCTGGTCCTCATGAGCATGGCATTAAAGCGTAGGCTAATGAGCCCTGCTGGGCTTGCACGAGTCAGTCTCTGTGTGTATGGCATGGTCCATCTCCAGAGACAGGGGAAGGGGAGGGCTGTGTTGGCAGAGGTTTCCTTCACAAGAGGGAGGTGGAGGTACAGTGTGACACTGAGGGAGGTGCAGACCACAGGCCATTCAAGGGGCTTTCACTTGGATTTGAATGGAAAGCTCAGACCGCTTAATTTTCAAGCAGACCCCTTCCTGCCCGGTAAGTGTGCTTGGCCTAGTGAGCAGCAGAGGAAGAGCCATGACATGACCTAGTTCCAGAATTCCCACTCCAGCGCTGCTGGCAGCAAAGTCCAGCAGTGTGGCCCAACTGTGCACAGCCCCAGCTGAGACTGAGGCTTTACTGGCGTCTGTTTCCATGTAGCTTCACTGGATTAAAGCTGATTCCAATTTGCCTACACGCACTGAAACGATGTCTCTGACTGCAGCACAAGAGCACTCTGGGTGCTGTGCTAAGATCCACACAGGAAACCTGTCCTAGGATACTCGAGCTCACTTGTGTTCAAAGCACGTGACTCATCCTTTTGAGTCTGTGCTATATAAAGTCTATATACAAACACATGTGTAGATAATTACCAGAAACATGCATATAGAGACAGTATTGAAGCAAAACCCCTGTAATTCCATAAAAACCAATATAGGAGTTAAAGAATTTGCTTTCTGAAGCCTCATTCTGTTGCAGGAAAGGAACTTGAGGACAATAGTTCTTTTCTGCTAAGCACCCTTGCTGGCTACTTCAATATTAGCATTAGTTATCTGGGTTACTGATATGGTTTTAACTGATACAGTTACTGATAGTTTGGTTCTATAGTTTTTCTTCAAAAAATATGGTGGACTTGCAGACATTGTGGACTTCTGAAGTCCTCAGAAGCTGCTGTTCTAAGTTCCTCAATGACAGGAGCATTGTATAGTGCTGATGGCAGCCTTTTTAATTAAAAAAAATCCCACAATACAAACCCAACCAAACAGTGGGGAATGATTTTAAATGCAGCTATAAAAACCTTGCTGGCAAGGATTTTGGCATGCCTCTGTATATTGGCTTCAGTTTTTGGTTTCTTGCCATTTTCCCTAATGTCCAGGTTTTCTCTGTAAGTTTCTGACACAGGACAAACAAATCCCTGCAGCCAAAGCCATTTCAAAACCTGAAAAATTTCCTGTGCAATCAGTCAGGTCATCCAGTTTCAAAATCCATTCTTCTTTATCATATGTGGTGGGTTTGAGGCGAAGTACCAGTCTCATTGATTTTGGCACAGTTTAGATCCAACCTGAGAGGAAGACATGTTCAAAATTGTGAGATACACTGGCACTACTCTGAGATTTAAAAAAAACCTGACTTTCCTAGAATCTAGATGTAATTAAGAAACTCACATGGCCCTAATGTAAAATGAACTAAAATCTTAAACAGGAGCAAAAGGAATCCAGGCATGTATCCTAGGATGCACCCATACTATGGTGCTCTTCAGTTTCCTGCCCTCTTTCCTTTGGGACTGGCATGTTTTACAGTTGACAGCCCTGGAACTTGTTTTATATGAAATGTTCCAGGGAAATCATTAGAAATTAGGTCAAAACAGAGTTCAAAGAAACCTGAGGGGTTAGAGAAAAGTGCTGAATTTCTTGCAATCCTTACCTTGAATTAATCAAACCTGCCAAGGCAGGACATCTAGGATAAAAAACGCATGTCAGGTCACAACAATATGCATTTTGACAGCATGCTTGTTTTATTAAAGTCACCAAAAATCCTCCACTATTTTCCTTGGTGGTGGTGAGGAGGACTTTGAGATCCAGTGACTTCATTAATAGTGCTCTATCCCTTCTCTTGACTCAGTGAAGTTTCACTGGCATACAGGCTCACTTGGTTAATGAGATATGACACTTGGCATGCTACTAATAAGAAGGAGAAATGGGAAGAAATGTATGCATCACTTCTGAAATGTTGCTGCAGGCCCCTTTTCTGTACATCTGGTACATATTTCTAATCTTTTGTTTTGCAGAGTAAGGTGCCAGAAATGTGGGAGTCATCAGCAGTTAGTTATTTTCATAAAGAAGAAGATGCTAAAAATCTATGTAATTACAGATCCATTTCAATTTTATTCCCTGCAGTTGAATTATTTCAATGTCTTTTTTATAGTCAAAATGAACAAGTTTAGTTTACAAATATTTTATTACCATTAGGGTAACTTGATTTCCATTATCATCATTTTACAACTGTAGTATTATTAAAAGTGACAAATGACTGTAGTCAATTGCTCTTCTGAATAAATGTCATTTTGTATGGTGGTTTATTTCTTCTGCCAACCTTTGATCTAATGAGAGGCAGCAGATTTTATTTGGCCTTTTTTTTTTACTTTGGCATGTGACAGCTTTGCCTTAGTGACAAGAAACAATTCATTTTCAATTGAGGCAGCTGGAAATTTTGCTGTAATGAAAGATTTGGCATTTGGCATGGCAACATTCAGGGATCCTGCAGCAGGCTTTGGCAATTGTCTTATCTGTGTATTTCTACATTTACCTAACTCTTTAGCAACAGCAAAGAGATGCAACAGCTTTTCCCCCTTTCTCTGTAGGCCTTTGAGGGGGTGGCCTGAAGCCCTGGGGATTCCAGCACTTGACACTTTTGCTGACCCCTGACTTCATTCAGTCTGTGACCAAGACTTTTCTGGCAGTGCTGTCCAGCGAGATCTACAGTGACTTCAGTTTTAGGTACTGACGTCCCAATATGCTCCTCAAATTCTCCCTGCCAGCACTGTCCTCCTTCCCAGAGGGTTCATGCTGGTCGCTGCCTCCATGTGGTTTCAGGCAGGTGTCAATGCTGAAGGTGGCACCAGCTGCTCCTCTCCCTTAATTGACACCGAGTTGAAGTTGGACTTGAAGAGTTGGCTGAGGTTGTTTGTTTGTGATGAGTGTTTTCCTCAATCCAACTGCTCACACGTGCTGGGGACAGCTGGTGTTTCCCACCTGAAGCTGTGGAAGGGAGCCCAGTCCTGGTGTCACTCCCCAGAGGATGACATGACTTTAAATACTCAGTAAGCAGGTCCCTGTGTGGGCTTCACTCAGCTGAACTGGAGGGATCCTATTATTCCATGCTTGTCATCTTTCCTTCTTTCTCATGTAAGTGGACTAGCAAACCCTGGAATAACTGTTGCCCTTTCAGTCAGTGTCAGATAGCACTTACTTTTTAAGATCATAAAGCCAGTAAAGATCTGAAATGCCAAAATCTTAATGTGAGAGAAAAGTGGTGAACCTTTGCTGCTCTGAAGTAGTTGGCATCAATTACAAGCCCAGCTGAAGGATGTATTCTGGTTTTGGACAATTTACAGTTCAGGCTCTTTGATTATTTTTTTCCTACAGACAGCCAACTGCATTTACTCATTTCCCCGTCTTTAAAACATTAAGTAAAAATGCTTGGAGGCTTTTTTAGTAAAAACCAGTGACATTTATTTTCTAAAAATGAAGTTACAAAAACATTTGATCCTACATTTAAAGTATGCATTTCTTTAAAGGATACTGCAAAGGCCAGTCAGTGGAAATTGCTTTGAGCACCCTGGTAGTGTGGAAGGTGTCCCTGCCCATGGCAGTGGTGTTAGAACTAGATGATTTTAAGGTCCCTTCCAAAACAAACCTTTCTTTGATTCTATTAAATGCTGTGAGTATTCTTTCCAGTGTTTTAGTCATTTAGCCTAATGTATTTTTAAATCAGTTTATTTAGTTTGATCTCGTATGTCTTATATGAGTTTGACTACATGAAAATTGTGTAACTTAAAAACAGGGAGAAAAGAAAGCAGAGAGAGTTCATGAATGGAGAGAGAAAACAGCATGGCTTGGTGAAATCGTTCCAGGTATCTCGCTGCCATGGATCAGGCTGCAGGCAGTCATGGCTCTGCTGTGGTACAAAACTCAGAGTGAAGAGCTTTGGGGACATCCCAAACACACTGCCCTTTCCCAGAGGTGCAGTGTCGGCCCTCAGTGAGCATTTGCGTGGGAACCCTGATCACAGATCTGGAGATGCTGGAACTCCCGGACAGGTGCTTCCATGGACAGGTGGCAAGGAGGAAAGGAGGAGGCAGCGGGTGCCCTGCCTGCCAGGGAGCAGTAAGGGCAGTGCTGTCCAGTGAAGGACAGTGAGGCAGGGGCAGTGCCAGAGCTGCATCCCATGCTACCCAGGCACAGAGAGTCGTGGGTTGGCCAAGAGCTTTGGTGAGCCCACGGCATTGAGGTAGGTCTGAGGTCAGGCTGGGAAGGGCAGTTCCAGGCTGGGGTCAGGATGGGCTCAGCTGTAATGTGCCTCGGGTGAGAAGTGGCACCAAGTGCCTGGAGTTAAATGACCTGTGTGAGCACTGACAGGAGAAACACTTACATGTGAAGAATTGCTCTTTGAGCCCTGCATGGGCTACATGTGGATGTCCCTGTTTGATTAAGGATAATGGATTTTAAGTTTGGTCTGTTGTATTGTCATTGTATTACTTTTTTATAATTTCTTTTCATAAAGAAAGATTTTTTTTCCTGCCCTCCTGAGATCTTCTCATAAACACTCTGTAAAAAAGAATAATTTCTTAACCTCCCTTGGCAAGCTAAAATCTGATTTTCTGATTTTGGGATGGAAATGTGGCCATTACTGTTTGTTTTATGCTGATATTTTTATTCAGTTCCTGGATTTAGAGATTCTTTCTGATTTAGTCTGTGAATCCCTTTGCTATTACAGACATAACCCTGATTCAGATTCACTGGAAGAGCTAAAGAGACTTCTCCCCGTTCTTTCCATCAGCAGATATACTGTGGGCTCCAGCATTATACAGGGTGGTTATATGGTTGCAGAGCTGCCTGCTAGGTCGGGACTCCATTCACCCCTCTCTGCACATTGCTCTAGCAGTATATGAGTCTGATTGAATCCAAGTGAAAATAATTCCCCACTAACTCGTGTGGCTTACGGAGGGTGATTTGGGAGTCTAACTGCCTCTGCCTCATCCACTCTTGACCCTCTAAACACCACTACTGTGTGTGCTCCTGCAGAGCTCAGCAGGTGTCGTGAAAATGATCCTGCTTTTGCAAGAGCTGGGCTTTGGAGCTGCTTAATTGCATTGTGTTTAAGCATTAAAATTTTGGCAGAAGGATTTCTTTCTGCCACCAAACAATTGTTCACAAATGTTTCCATTATTCAGCCACCTGTAATGCATGCCTATCAAAGGAAGAGCAGTCCTATTAATAATTACTGTCAGCCATGTGCAGTGATGCAGTCACTTTGCAGTCTTCACTCTTGGTGTAATTCCAGTCAAATGGTGTATTTCAAATGTCAGCTTGATGTTCCTGTTGTAAAGAGGAATGTTTTATTACAGGAAAATAAAATTTACTTGTAATCCAGGTCTAGAGTCTGAGGTGATGAAGAATGACCAGGATTTTGAATTCCACCTTAGTGTTTGCTAGACTTACCTTTTTTTTTCCTTTTTCCTTTTTTTTTTTTTTTTTTTTTTTTGAGGTCCCTGCATAGGCTGGGGTGATTTCTCCATTTCTGCGACTAGCCCAGGGCAGCCACGTGATTTGAAAGCTACTTGAATAAAGATAGGGCTTATTTATCAAATTATTTATTGCAGGAGTAAACAAGAGCCTCTGCAGGGCTCTGCACTGTTCTGTTAGACAAAGGTGGTGAGTGCATGGGGAGTAATGGGCCCTTTTCCTGCCTGTTTGTGGTCTCGGGGAGCTGGCTGAGGTGAGGGCAGGTCCTTGGGACCACATGTGCACTCAGTGACCTATCCGTGCAAGTCCCTAACCTCTGGAAGTTTTCTGCTCCTCTATGGAACATTTTTTTTCCTTGGTAGCTCTCAATGCCCTGTGCCACGGGGAGCTGGAATGTCCCCAGCAGAAGCATCCTTCATCTTGGCACCTCCCAGGATTTCTACCCTGTGAAATTTTATTATAAACCCTGAGTTTTCTGACTTTTACTCTTTTGATTCTCTCCCCCATCCCATAGAGGGGGAGTGAGTGTGCAGCTGTGTGGGCCTCAGCTGCTGTCTGGGGTTGAACCATGGCAGATGTGGTTGCTCTCCTGCCCTCCCCAGGCAGCCAGTGGCTGCCCCTGAGGGTGAAGGGATGGGGCAGGGGCAGAGGGTGAGAGTCTCAGGGCAGCCTCCCAGCTGGGGGATGGGGCAGGGCTGCTGGTGCCCAGCTGCTGCGGCTGGTGGGGAGATCTGTGTTCGGCTTAGGGAGCTGTTCCCGAAAGCATGGAAGCATTGAACTCAGGAGAGGCTTGTATGTTAGGGGCAGAGATGTTCGTGTTTTATATTTAAGGCTTTTCATTGCATTACTGAGGCTCACAGACCCCTGAGGTTAGATGTTACAAGCTGAAGGAAAGAATCCTGATAGGAAAAGATTAAGCACCATTCTCTGCACACCACAGGGGGCCTGCCTGTGCATTGGGATCAGCTTGTTCAAATTTCTAAGCCCCTTGCTGTGTGGTTGGGTTTCCTGGGTTGCAAAATTAATGGTGTATTTGGGGTAGCATCTGCTGACACCCACACTGTTGATACAGGCAGACGAAAGGACCAGCGTGAGCTGGCATCATGTTATTCATGCTTGGATATTTGTATGCCATGGAGTTCTGCTACAGTGACTTTTATTTAGCTCTCCCCTGAATAATGCTGGCCATTGAGCTTCATCAGTGCTTTTGGTTCTAAGCCCAAATAGCAGTAAAACCTATTGCTGCTGAAACTTACTTATAACCACGTCTGCAAGAACAGTTTATTAAATCTGATGCTTTATTCGGGTTGAGCAATTCTCAGTGTTTCTCACAGTGACAGGAGTGTAATTTTTGTGTTTGGCATCTTCTTTGTGTTTTTCATTTGTTGGTTTATTTGCCTAATAAATATCACAGTTTTATCCAGAAATAGCTTATATTACCAATTCACCTACTCTTGGATTTCTTTCCACAGTACATCTTGGTAAAACTCCAGGGCAGAGGGTGTTCAGGCTGCTGTGGAATGAGCCTGAATAACTTTGACAGACCTTGAAATGCATCTGTATGGATTAGATTACCTCAGAAGTAAGAGGAAATTTATATTTATTGGAAGGTACTGGCCATTTCTTACTACTTCTGCTAGCACTGAGAAAAGTGTTTAGGGTAGCACTTTGGAAAGTATACAATTAATATTACAGGGACAGTCTCAGGGCTGAGAGATCACGAAACTGGTGTGCTGTATAACTTACAGTAAAATCTCACTTTGAGAAGTCACCATTTAAAAATGCTCTTACTCGACACATCTGCTACCTCTATGCAGAGTCACATCTGCTGACTTCAGTCACAAAAATAAGTTCTTACCTACTTTTTATTCCCATCAGTCCTGCAGAGCCGACGCAGCTGAGGAGTGTGGGTTGGCTCTGGAGGACTGACAACCAAATTAAACTCTCCCCAGGTGCTCTGATACAGCCACACCAAAGCCAGAGAAGTCAAACTGGCAGAGAGTAGTTGAGAGCAGACCAGGGCTGCAGAAGAGCAGAGATTAAAGCAGCCACTTCAAATCTAACGTTCTAGGCTAAAATAAAAAAGTCCAAATATGTAGGGCAAAAAGAGGGAGGTGGTGGTGTTGCTTCCAGTGTAAGACCATTTGTGTCTTCCAGTTCAGTTATAAGTAGTTTTTGCCTTGATTTTTAAATGCTATTTGGGTGTTATGTGGAGGGAAAGTTAACGTTAAGTGATGTTAATGCTGGCCTTTCCTTTTACCAACCTATTTAGGAAGTCTTATCTTAACGTAGATTTTGTTGTCTGCAGTACTTGTTTAAATTCCAATATTCCTGTAGCTTTTCCCATTTTTGAAGATAAAACATATATATTGTTTCTTGCTTCTATTTCTCTCATGAATACTTGTGAAATATTGATGTCAGCATTGTGGTTTTGGGCAATATTGTCAAAGAGAGATACTAAAATATCATGAGCCAGACCTCCCTAAACCCACTGACACTTACTTGAAAATGGTAATGTATTTATGGCTCCCTGGGACGCAGCATCTCATGAGGCATGGCTTTTCCCAAAGGAAGGGGCCCTAAGAGGATAGGCTGGCCAGAAAATAAGAGAGATGCTTTCAAGGAAAGAGAGCAGATATTTGAAACCCTTCCCGTTCTACTTTTTTTTTTTAAATTTCTCATTTCACCTTCTCATTTAGAGGGCACCTTGGGAAGGACGTTTTGAGAGAGCTTTTATCGAGCTCTTTCAACCTGAAGTACCACTGCTAGCAGAGAGGAGGGAGGAAAAAACCGTCCCTGCACAGGATAATTCTTGCATTTCCATGAGCTCTATCTCCCCTTTCCTGGCCCTGCTGGAGGACCCCCGCCCCCTCCAGCCCCCACTGAGGAAAAGGAAAATACCACGGTCGAGGTAATGATAACACAGGGTTCAGGGCACTGGGATGCAAATGTCTGTCATGACCATCCCATGCTTCCAGGGATACCTAATTCCATAGATACATATATATATGTGTGTGTGTGTGTGTGTGTATGTATCTATGTACATTTCATCTCAAGTGTGTTTGTTTTCAAAACCTCACACTTGAGTGTCTGAAAACTGGCTGCCAGCAAGGCTGGACTTCCTGCTCCCAGCAGCAGCAGCCAGCTCCGGCTGCCCAGCTCTCCTGCCTGTTCCAGGCTGTCCTTCCTGAAGGCATGCACTTTTGGAAGGCAACTGATTAAAGCGCACGCACGCTGAGCTCCCGTGCAAAGTAATTCCAGATATGATGAGCCTATTGTATATATGAATAGACCTTTAAGGGATGTGAGAACGAAACCTTTTTTGATCTCCTATCTCTTCAGAACACATCATGCTGTTGCCTCTGTCTCTTTACTCAAATTCTGCTGGTTTTTTTATTCATCTGCCACATGTATGGCATATTTAAAAAAGGAAAAAAAAACAGTTTGAGGACCAGTCTTCCAGAACAGATCAGTGATGGGGGGAGTGGTAGAGGAAGGAGCTGCTGTGAAAGGCTCATGGGTGCATGTGAGGTAATGCTTTTCTAGGTCACATGGTACCAAATTTTGCACATACTGCTCTAGATGCTGAAGACAAGTGCAAATCTAAGAGACTGAATGTTGTTGCAGAGAAAGTATGGTCAAGCCACACTCTGAAAACAGAAAGCTAATTCCCACAGGTATTACTTGAAAAGTGAGCCAATACCAGACTCAGGGTTGCACAGACTTGCTTACTTTTCCTGCTTTTTGTTCTTCTTTTTTGATTCTACTTCTTCGATGAAGGTGGAGTTAGTGAGAGGCGTAATTCCTCCCTGGCAAAAAATGATATTTTGATCTTGCACCTGATTCCAGGCAAAAATAGAGTTCACTCAAGGGCGGCTTGGCACAACTGGCATCTCTGGAATTACTTTGTCTGGCTCTCATCCCCAGTTTTGCTCTGAATAAGATGACGCTGTAGCCTTAACATGTACTAACTGCAAAGCTGTAGGGCTCCCCTGTGTCTCAGAATAATCTGTACCACATTTTGCAGTAGATTTGGAAAAAGATCATTGCATTTCAGGAGGGTCCTCTTTTGATGAGCTGGAGGGAGGGTGACTAACCCCAGGTTGTGATATTTTTAATGTAGAGCAAAAATTAGCATATGCACCAAAGAAATTGGAAGAATGAAGAAATTTCTGGTTTAGCACTGTGCAGGGCTGAGAGCATGGGAAGTAACGAAGCCTGGCTCCCTATGGGCTTCTCTTGGCTGACAGACTTTTTAATTGAATTTTATCCTAAAGCAGCAGTATAAGGTCACCCCTTTTGGACACCATGAAGTTTTCTCAGGAGAATACTGTGAGGAGAGATGTTCAGATGGAGGGATGTCCATTTGGGATAAAAACTGGGGCCATGTAGATGTGCTCAATAAGGCACAAACTGTGGCTGAAGCTGCTTGCAGAGTTTGGGTGACTGCAACATTTTTCTCTGTGCACTCCCCACCTCAGTGTGCCCTTTGGGGGACGTGAGTTGTGCCTCTCTTGTTTCCACAACATTCTAAGGGATATAGTGTCTTTGAGACTTTGACCTGGCATGAATTTGGTAGGCATTAACCTCTGGGATCATAAAATCTTCATAATAGGATTCAGAATTGGTTTATATGCAAAAAATTGGCTGTAAGAAAGAGGAATTTTATGTGTTGATGTTTTGTGCTCTTTGTGCATCCTGTGATCCTCCCTCCGTCTCTCCCTTCCTCCCTCCTTTAGGGCTTGTTACTGGAAGACAGTGGTAGGAACAAAATCTCTGCAGTGAAGTACTGGGGGACACCATGAAGAGAGTAACTTTTAAAATCCCAGTCACTGCTGTCTCCCATCACTTCTGTTACCAGACAGAAGATGGGGGATCTCACACTGGGCACTGCATAGCTCAGGGCCTGAAGGGCAGCGTGTGCCACACTTGTCATGCTGGAAAGCCAGGAGCAGGAGAAGCTACTGGGAAGTGTTCTGGGCTCAAACAGCTCCACAAGGCAGTGCAGCCCCATTTGGTTTCTGCAGATTTGGAGGTCTTTTCTGGCCCTTTGTGTCTCCAATCTTGTCCTGGCCTTAAAAATAGTGTCACCGAGTGTGGCTGCAACGTGGTTCAGCCACAGGAGGGTGATTTAAAGCAAACTACAGGGACCTTAACTCAAGACTTCCTTTTTCATATCAGTTTGCAAAGCTGCCTTTCAGTTATTTTAATGTCATTCTTACATACTTTATTATTCACTGTCACATTCAGTTTAATGTAGGGTGACCAGATGCCCCAGCATGACTCAAACAGTCTTTATCCTTAATTAAATGTCCTCTATGCATCTGTTTTTTCCTTGCTGGTTTCCAAAGTCCCAGAAATTTAATAAAGTTTTCACTTTTCTGTTATTAGCAAACATCGTTTCATATCTGGCTTTACAGTTTTATTATACAGTCAGCTGTAGAGCTTAAAATTGCATTATAAGGCTCCCTTGAATACTCTGTCTTTTAATATATGCTCCCTTCTGTAGCACCATGTTTCTAAAACTTGTGCTATTACACAGTGATAATGCAAAATTTTATATTTTACAATCATCAACTGTAAAAGTAAAACAGTAAAAGTTTGTAATTTACAAGGCTATAGATGACATCTGCAGATCTTATGGGTTTAAAGATGTATTGGTTCAGTTTCCCATGTATATGAGTCTGAGATAGAATCTATTAGGTTCTCTCTGCATGCACACAGCATATTGCTGCCATTTACACTCGATGCTGTCATGTCTTTGAGGGTGAACATAAAAACAAAAGATGGGAAAAATAGGAGTATGGACTCTTTTAACTACAGCAGATGTTTTCTAAATATGCCAAGTCATAGGGGTTCGATAGATATGAAATGTCAGCAGAAACAGGCCAAAATCTTGCCGTCATATATGGATGTGCTTTAAATTTATGTCTCTGAATAGTTGTGGTGATTTTAATGGAAGTGTTTATGGATGTCATGCTAAGGATGTGCATGAGAGCTTACAGAATGAATGACAAAGGATAGTTTATCTTAGGGCCAGGAATTAATTGCATGTAAATCTGAGCAATCATGAATTGGTCTGTGAGTTACTTGCAAGGTATTTAGTCAGTCTTGCAAAATCGAGTGTGTGATCAGAAGAGCAGGCTACCCTCAAAAATGTGCTTTTAGCCCGAGAGAGGTAGGAAGCAGACAGAAAGAATAAGATGGCAGAGACCGTGGCTCAAACACAAGTGGCTGATCTGTCCTCCATACCCAGTTGTGCCATTGGATTTACTGGAATTATTATTACTCCATGCAGTCAGCTGAGCTCACTTGTGTGCACGGTCTGCATTGAGATAGCTGTAGCCACAGCGGAAAGGGAAGACTGGAGCTGTCCAGCTTCTGGGGTGAGCTGCTCTCCCTTCCCAGGGGTATCTGGGATGCTGGGCTTGGGTGAGAGTTTGGGCCCCAGCTGTGATGTGGGGAACAGCACTGCTGGAGGACAAGGCGTGCCCCTGTTTAGTCTGGGACTTCGCCCACCACAGAAATAGGTGACAAAGTTTGCTCAGGCAGGGATGTTTTGAGAAAGGTAATCCCAAGGCAGCTACTCAGCAATAGCTTGCAGGGGATGGCATGGTCTTCATCTCACAGAGAGGGACTTTCTGCAAAGGAGGAAGGGAAGTGTGTGGCTGTGGAGTAGCTACCACAGTTCCTTCTGAGGATAATGGTGTGTGTAACTGTGAGCTTCTATGCTCTAGAAAATTATTTTTTGAGGAGATGAATGCTTTTAATATTTCTTTAATCATGGAAGAAAGAGCAAAGAAGAAAGCTGTTATGAGAGACACATCTGACTGTTGCAGGTATAAAGAGCAGCCCTATCATTTGTTCAGATCAACATTACTATAGATACATTGTAATTTGAAAGAAAAAACCCCAACAAACCAAAAAGACCTCCTCTTCTTTTAAACCTTATATGAAGATGCTTTCAGAAAGGCAAATCGGGGTACACTACAGCAAAACTACTGTGTTGGGAGAGTGTTTGGAGAAAAAGGCAGGGAAGTCTTGGGGTGTAAAATCAATGAAGAATTGCAATATCACTCAGATTGTTTTGCACTCAGTCCTAAGTGCACATTTACAGTCTGAAAAAGGGTCTGTTATCTGATCAGCAAAGGTTGGGAGTATTATCGATTTTCAAACGTTCTTGAAAGAAACACTTTTTCCAAGTACCTATTGTAGTTCAAATAAATATAATCTGGACAGAGCAAATGTGTGTTCATTTGATTAAAAAGGCATAAATTTTTCATTACTCCAATTTTAGAAATCACCGTATTTCCACTAGTACATATCTCTGTATACCAGGACGGGGTAATTGATTGGACACATGTTCATCGAAGCCAGAATAGTGCATTTCAAACCTATTTATTGCCCTGCAAAGCAACTGCATTGTAACATATTTTGTTTTCTCTCCTGTGGTCTCCCAGGCTGTGGGACTTAGTGCTGTTAAAACAATAGACCCATTCATTTAACTGAGTAGGTGCTTGCAACTAAATGTATGGCATCATTATCATTAGCTTCAGTTCCATCAACAGGGTGTCATTATCACATTTAACTTAATTAGTATGGAAGCTCTCTGAAAGAATGCTTCATAGAGAGGGATGCTGTAAATGTATTCTTGACTTCTAGTAAATAAACCAATAGGCTAATGCACAGTGAAGAATTTATAAAATAGCTGCTGGCGTGGAAGGCAGGCGCAGTAACACGTGCATTGCTGCTCAGGGCAAGGAAGTGGCAGGCGAGCGGCACAGACAAGCTCACCCAGCAGCTGCTTATCATGAATGTATAATGGCACAGCATTAGCTTTTCCCGTATGCTCTGGAGGAGATGCACAGGTTCAGGAGGTGCGTGCAGCTATGGAATTCGGCACTGTTGCTCCTGAGCACACTCATCCTACTGCGCTTCTGAGTGTGGGAGGGAAGCAGCCATTTCTGAATTGCCGAGGCACGTGCAAAGGTGATACTTGTGCTGTTCACTCTTATTGTGTTTTTCTACTAAACAGCTCATCTGCAGTGATGGAAAACTTAAAAGGATCTATTTGAAGATGCTGGCCTCCCTGGTTGATCAATATACCCCCCTCCCTCCCCCGCTCGGCTCCTGAAATCACGTCTCAGGGTTCCGTGAGGAGCTACTGCTGCACAGCACGCACATCTGACTGTGACATACTTTGGATGGTTTTTTTTTCCATTGCAAGTATACACAGATGAGCTGTCTAATGAACAATTAAAAAGATAGCCGAGGACTAGAAGTTAATTTTTTCCCTTACCCAGCTGAACATGCATGCATCCCCTTCCACCCAATACCCTCCTTTCCACCCAATACCCTTGCAGACAATAGGAGAGCCTTTGAGTCTTTCCTTGCCTTTTCAAAATGCTGCATCTGAATGCCAGCCTCATCCACTCCCAGTTAGGTACAGGCACTCATAATGTTCAAAACAATGTGGCAGCTCCCATTTTTTTCCTTGCATTTCAAAGGAAGGAAAGGTAGTATGGTCATGCTCTGGGTGAATAAGAATTTGTGTGGCTGTTTGGCCTTTCTTCCATAATAATCTATCGATTGGCTTTCACGAAGGAGTTGAGGGTATTTACTTCCTGCAACTTGCCAGGCAATGAGTACATGAAAAGTCTCAGACTGAGCTCAACCCTAATTAGACTCCAGGGAGTGAACAGGCCAGAGGAAGAAGCAGGAATAAAGATTAGAAGTGTCACAGATGTAGGAAAAGCTTCAACTGGAGTTCCTATGAGAATGGGTCTGCAGGAACCCTGGCTTTGTTAATTTAGCAGCTCAACTAACTAGCTCAACTAATGCATTCTGTTTTTTGGGTGCTTAGTGTTCAAATGAGCATCAGTTTTCCATCTTTTCCTTATAATAGTTTCGTCCAGAATTGTATTTTTTTGTTTCTTAATTTTTTTTGTTTTAGTCAGAGATTAGCTATTCTTTCTTAATCATGGAAATCCTAAAGAAAATAAAGAAGAGAGTCACAATATAAACATGAGAACTGACATCTATGACACTGAAAGATAACGAAAGGAAAAAATTTCCCTGCAGACTTCCTCAGTGGGACCCTCTCAGATTTGCTCTTCCCACATTAGGTTGAATATCAATAATTAAATATCTTCCAAAGGAGCCCTGAAATCACCTCAAATGAATAAAAAGTTTGCAATCTACCTCTCTTCCAACAGAGGCAATTTTGTAATTATGTTTGATTGTGGGGCTCAAATTAAGTCAAGCAGGACTGCTGTGGGCAGCTGCTTCTTCTGGTGCCTTGAGACAGATCCAGCCTTTAGTGCTCACCTTGTCTACACACCTGGGCACCTGCCTCAGTGTTGTGGACAAATCAGCTACAGGTGTACCTGGAGAGGGGCAGAGACTCCAGTCATGGCTTCTCAGTGTGCTAGTTGGGATATGCTGAAGTTTTCTAAAGGTGAGCTCAAAGAAAACTGAAGCTGGAGAAAAGGTAATTAAAGTTCCTCAGGATTAATTTGTTATTATTGTTGTAGTTATGACTATTCTTACATTTCACAGATTCCAGACACTCGAAGATAACTTGTCAGCTTTCACAGCAGCAGGAGGTCCACGATTCAATGAATTTAACAGCAAGGCTATAGGCAAGCACTGGACACGGTTCGTGTCTGATTGACTGTAATCAACAATATGTGAGAATACTTCTGCCTGACATTGTGAGAAGATGGGAAAAAAATTTGGGACATTGGGTCAAGCCGTTGCCAGAAAAAAAAGTCCAGCAAGAACTGGAAGGAACATCAGGAAAACTTGAAACTCACTGTCTTAAACTTCTAGCACAGGTTGGGAAATGCATCAGAAGATGCCAAAGTTTTTTTATCATTTTGATCAGGAGTAACAAGAGGTAACATTTTTCCTCTGTCATACTCATAGCTGGCTAAACTCACAGCTCCTAAGGCAATTCTTTTTTACTGTTCAGTTGTATTTTACAGATCACTGTTCTTGAAAAGTGAACTGTCAAAGTAGGCATTGAACAAAAGCACAGCTCCTTGGGTAAACTGGCCTTGAACCTTTGTCACAGATAAAATAGGTACAGCTGAAGTATTTGAGATATGAAGCCCGTGGTGGGACACTGGTGGACTACAGCAGAATGACAAATATCTGAGGAACTTAAAAAATTTCTGAAAGAGTCTGTGGCTGAGCTACCTGCACTACAGGCAATGCTTCTGTGAGATAAGTATGGATTTACTTTATTGAGACTGATCTTGACTTCTTAATTCTAAATTATTTGCTCAAAGCCCTTGCCTCCACTCAAGTCAGGGAGAGTTAGGTTAAACCAACTTGAAAAAGAAGGTACATGCTGTTTCTGATGTGAGAATTAATGAAATTATTTTGAACACAATATGAGGAAATATTGGAGTTTGTTTTCTCTGAATAAATTTAGTGCCTTAGGAATCATGGATGAACATGCAGTCGGAATGCCAGGGGAGTAAATAGTGAACGTGTGTTTTTACGCTTGTATCCAAATGCACTGCTGTAACTTGATTTGCAGTAGGCATTTTGTCCATTGTACAGCACTGCACTGCAAGCCATGGTGTTTGTAAGTGTTAGCTGTGGCAGGACACCTCCTTGTTGCTCAGTTTCAAAAGAAGCACACTGAATGTGATGGGGAGAAAGTTTGTTGCGAAACTGTGTAAAAGCAGGCCACAGAGTTCAAAGAAATTGTCTTCCCCTATTCCTGTTGGGTTTTGCAAGCATGCTGGGTCCCTGGCAGATCTCAGTTCATCTGCTGCTTGCTTTGGCTGCTCTCAGAACAAGAACCAGCCCGTGTGTCAGCTCGCAGCCGCTCCTGCAAACAGACCTCTGGCAGGATGGCAGCCCTGTGTGCATGTGTGCACGGTGTAAACTGAGTTAGACAGTAACTGTGGGTCTTGTCAGGAAGGCCTCAGTGCAGTGCTACTCTCTTATGGAAAGCAACCATTTCTTATTGTTGTACATAATTGTCTGAGAGGCACCTTCCCACACTTGCAATAGTAAATAACTGCTGAGGATTGTGATTTGGTAAGTGTTTAATGCCTATTTTGCTCCTTATTTCTGCAGAAGCTAAGGGATCCTCTGGCTATTTTTACTATTCCAAAAGGTATGTCTTGCTAGGTCAGCTGGATTAAGCTGGCATGCATCTGGACCAGACTGCATTAAAGCAATTTTTCCTCTTTTCATTACCTGAACTCATTCATTCACAGCTTGGTACTGAGAGTGCTGTTCTGAATACACATTATTTGGGTCATCTTCCCCTCAGCCCTCTGAGGTACAGAGTGAAGAGCTTTAGATTTGCAGTTCAACATTAGATTTACCATTTTGCAAAGTCAGAAATAAATTTCAGGGGAGAGTAAATGTCTAACTCAAGTGCCACATATAAAGACAAAGGAAACAAATAAATCCCTTTATTTGGGGAAATAATTCTTCCTTTTTCCCCCTGCATAGCTCCATGCACCCTGACTCTTTCTTCTTCACTGGCCAAGGAGAAAATATTTTTTGTCTCCACAGCCTAATAGGAAGGGCTCCTCAAATCTATTTACACTGAAGTGGGCAGTTGTTGCACTGGTTAGCTTTACAGGGACAGCAAGTGCTGCAACGACCAAAATTATGCAAACTGTGTGTGACATCCACAGCTTCATCGCTAGTGCACTAACAAAATATCTACATTAAACCCACAGTATGCCTATTTTAAAAAGGCACAAAATTCAGAGTATTTAATAATAAGTCAGGGCCTTGCACATGTTTGGGTTGGGTCTTAACCTATAATAAATTTTGATAACCAATTCAATCAAGGAAACATTCATGCCCTAAGGGAAAATGTATTAGCAAATTAACTCATTGTGATGAAGCAAACTTCCTTATGAAAAGGCAAATGAAAATGAGAATGATCTTATTGCTTATGCAGTGGATGCTCCCTGTATTTATATTTGGTATTTTAGAATGCATTCAGATTATGGAAAGAAGGATACGTGGCAGCAGTGTGCCAAGTGGCTGTTGACCCAGCAGCTCTGAGAGGCTCATCCATCCAGGCAAAAAGGTCTTGTAGGCTTCCAAATATGCCTTGTGACCTGTAGAACCTGCTCACCAGCTGGAAGTGATACAAGAAAAGACTCAAAACCGAGCTCTTTCGACCCCCATGGGAAACTTCTCATCTCTCCAGTCTGATCACAGTCCCTGGTACAAAGGTGAGCTGACGTGCAAATGTTTGAGAGCTTTGTAGTGCTGTGGCTACATCCTGAGCTGGCTCCTGAGATGAATAGAGAGCTAGTGAAGATTTTGGAGGGCTAATGTAGTATGCTCTCCACAGCTCCTTCCTCCCAGGAGGGAAGTGTGTGGTGCTCTGCTGGAGTCCCAGAGCTGTCTTGAAGTGTTGCTGCACGTGGGTGCTACTACAGCACCACTGCTGATGGCATTGTATGAATAACCACCTGCCAGCGTGCAAAACTCTGCTAAACACAACAAAGGTGCCACTGGCCATCCATCCTTATGCTGTATTGAAGGAATGAGGTAACACAAGTAGGCAAGGATACTGATGGAAGCCCTTCTAGTCAGCTCAGTACACAGTCAGCTGAAATATAATAAAAAGATGGTCTTGGTACGTGGTTTGTTTTCTGCAGTTTCCCTTTGCTCCTTTTGTAGAAATCTAGGGGAAACTTTAGCTGTTTCTATACAGTGAAAATGATTTTGCTTTAGCTAAAAGGTGTTTGAAGTTAATGTTGGTTTTTTAGGGAGAAAAAAGCATCCCCTGCTGGGAATTAATAACACTGGCTACTGCAGGAACATATGGTCACTTCTAATGGCTATATTTGTTATTAATGAAGTGACAAAGAGGTGACTTCACTGATTTGCTTTAGAAGTGTAATAAAGCCCAACAAGATTTAACATGAGCTGGTTAGCTCTGTTAGAAACTAATATGTAGTCAATTTTAGGAGAAAATGCATTTTAATCATACAGGAGCAGAAATCACTTATATTATAGAACTACTGGAGATTAATTTTCTTGTCTGTAGATACAGAGTTCCTTGGAGCAAGGAGTTATAATGACCCACCGTAGCCCAAGAATTAAATTTTTTAGATATGCATATGAAATTTAGCAGGGTACTGTCCCATGAAATATTGTTTTAGTCCATGTTTTTTGCACAGGTATCCAAGTGTGTGGAAAATGCAGATACAGTAGAATAGACAGAACATTGTTTAAAAGAAGCCTTGATTTAAATGTGAAATATTCACATCTTTTAGTTTGTCCTTGAACTGTCTTCTGTGCAAAATTGTTTGTCATTGAATTATTCAAAGACAACAAGCAAGGACTGTTCATAGTCTGACTTGAGCTCCAACTTGCAACCTTACTGGAGAGTGGGCTAAGCAGAATTATGGTCCTGAGTGTATCCCAGCTGCTACCATGCTCTAAAAGAGAAAGTAGCACCACTTAATGCTAGGGAAAGAGGCAACATCTTTTGACATATTGCAGTGGGGTTGGCTAGTAGACGTTTTGGTACTGGTTGATATCTGTGGAGGTCTGGTGTACTTGCTAGTATGTGGTGGGCACATACCTGCAGAAGTGCTTACTGTGTTAAGCAAGACTTACAAATGTCTGTAGTGCAGCTGGCTGAGAGCAGCTTGTTCTTGCTACTGAGCTACAAGAGAGCTGCTGAAGAGGAGCTGTTGGCAGTTTTGGAGGAGCTTCTGCAATAAGTCACTGAGCTGGGGGAGAGAAAGTGTCTGAACTTCATGCATGGTACATCTGGATTAAAGGAAAACAACAGATTCACCACACTTCACCCAGTGCAGGCTGGGGCGGTGCTGGCTCTCAGGAATGAAACCCCCATGCTGTGAGGCAGGTGGAAGTTTTTCTGCTATGGTCAGAGTGATTGCTGAAGCACTAATGTAGGGTGGGGGTCGGTGCCGTCCTGGGGAGGCACAACCCTCTAAGTGGAAGGCGCAGCTCTGGGAGAGTACAGGCAATGCATGGAGGCAGCAGCAGGCACTGGCTGGTGCTGCAGCTGAGGCTGGAGCTGCGTCTCTTGGCTCAGCTCTTTGGGACTCTCCGATGGCCAGAAGGGAAGCCGAGGCACCAATCCAGCCATCTGTGCTGCAGGCTTCCTCAGCCCTGGTGCTGGTGTGCTTCATGGTGGTGGGGATGGAGGCTTGGGCATCGGTTGGGGCTTTGAGTTTTGTCTCCTGATTTTCTCTTCTCCCTGTCAAATGATCCATTTTCTAAATGCAGGCAGACTTGGGCCAATCCTCTCTCTCTTCTTGGGCAACTTATTCCCCAAGAGAGGAGATAAGCTCCAGCTTTTCAGATATCTCAGCTGTCTCTTACCCAGAAAGGGAGAGGCGATGGCACCTCTCACAGCACAATGGCACTTGGTTCCTGGCTCTTTGGAATCTTCACTTGATCTGGGCTGTCTTGGTAGCAACCTGCTTCTTTCTGCTTAGTGGCCAGAGAAAAAGAGGAGAGGATAGCAAATCAGTTCTGATAGTGGTCATGGCTCTTACGTGTCCTTGACACCAAGCAAGAGAAGATAGAGACCTGGCTGTCCTTGGTAGCCTGAGATACAGGTAATTTCTGGCCCTTATGGAGCTAGCATCAGCCTGGCATGGTGTGGATCAAGATCTTCTGTTAATTTGATGGTGGGCCTCCTTTTTTTTTCTCTCCTATCTGAGATATTTGCTAGGAGTCTCTAGGTGGACAGCATACTTGTCTTTCCCTGAGGTATGTCTCTCATCTCACCACAGGTTTCACTCCCCTTTCCTACAGGGAATTCTTGTAGGAAGAGCAAGGCAATACGGTTTGTGGGCCCACAGAGGCTCTTGCACTGAGCAGGAGCACAATCCAACAGCACGGTGCTGCTTCACGCAGTGGCACTCTGTACCAGAAGACTGGTCCAGTAAAAAACATATTAATCCCAACAGGTCACTGTGATCTCTCTGATTTAAGCATTACACTCACTTGCTTTGCAAACAACTCTCTTCCCTAGCACTCTGGGAGATTTAAGGCAACCTGTAAAAAGCAGAAGGCAACCAAAGTACCCATTCTTTACTGTAACATGGGCAAAAATATCCTCTCTAATGCTGCCTCTACTCTTAGGAATTTGTCAGTAACTTTTGTGTTCTGTACAATGTTCTCCTATTTCCATCAGGTCATAAGCTCTCACCCTGGCCATTGGTGCACTTTACTGTGTAGCAAAAAAGTAACGTGGCTACTTTTTTTTTGGCATCAATAGCACTCTTGCTGTAAACTGAAGCAGTGAACTAACAGGGTTTCATTGACTCATGCTGGATTTTCACAGCAGACCCCCTGGGGCATACCAGCTCTGTTCCTGGTGGCAGCCTTTTTTGCCATTGATTTTAAGTGTAAGATGGTGGCACAGCATACAGGATATTAGAACATCATTGACAGAGTTAATTTACACTCTGGTTGGTCTTGATCTCCTGCAAGCAAAGGGTAACATCATGGGGCTATGGATGCCTATATGTGCGTGTGTGTGTGTGTGTTTTCAGTGATATTTGAGCCAGCAGTATCCCAGGAGATTTTTAAATAAACAGGTGGGCCTCAGATTGTAATTAGAAAGTTTTAGGCTGATAAAAATACTTGATAGGTTACATTTCATTAGGAAAGGTAAGACTTTCCTCTCTGCTTGTACAAATCTAGAATATCTCCTGTGCCTGGGAAGGATTTACCCCTGTGTTACAGTTCAGACTGAAAAGTGATGTGGGCATGTGTATCTTAGGGAAGGAATAAAAGATGGGGGCAAAACTGCTGTTTTGGAGTACTGGGTGAAAGGTGACATCATCAGTGCCTGTAGATAGCTCCAGGTGAATTTTTTATAACTTTTTTATGGGACACTGTGGGACCTGGGACTTGTCTGTGCCAGGTTTTATGTGCCATATGAGCAGTCTGTAGCTTCTTTTGGCTGTGCTGTAGCTGGCCCTGCTCTAGCAGTGCCCTGAGGGGTTTTAGTGCATCTCTGTTTGCTCCAGAAGTCTCTACTGTAATGTCCGTCCGACCTTCTCTGCTGTGCCCCGTGTCAGGATGCAGCTGAGAAGCCCTGTGAGTTTCCTGCTGGTGTGTGTGCTGCTTCACATGGCTGCACAGAGCCTTGACCTGAGTGGCTTCTCCCCAGGTTTTGAGCAGGTTCTATCTGCGTTCCCTGGCAGCAGCACAGAGGCAGCAGACTAAACCACCTGCAGCACAGACCTCCCAGTGCATTCTGAGAGAAAGGCAAGCGAGCAGTGAAGCAGGGAGAAGAGGATAAATGAAGACAATAGGCACCTCAAGACAAATATGATATGATGGGCAAGATTAACTTACCTAAAGGGACTGACTAAGGTAAAAGAAGCAAGAGCAAAACAAGATGTTTTTAATGTGGTGCACAAACCCATTAATCAGCTTAAAATGTTGTTTGTGTAACATTCTGTGCCCTACACAGTATGCAAGATCTATAAATCTGTCTGATCTATATGGAAAATTTGTGTGTCAGGATAAGCAGAGAATGCAGCATCAAGTAGAAAAAAAGCTGCCAGTAAAGTCAGTGATAAAGAAGTATTCGAACACTCACAGGCTACTGGAAATGACAGCTTTGAAATGCTTGCACAGTGGGCCTCTTCTTGAGGCACCCAGTTAATAAATATAATGTTTCCTTATCAAAGACTTAGAGATGAGCAGCTTTGATAGTATGGATTGCAAGTTATTGTCTGTTTCTTGAGCTTGCTTCTTGTTGTTAGTTACAGAAGACCCTGAGTAGAGGATAATTAAATGAAAGAACCATTTCAAGGAATTATCTGGATAATTAGTTATGATAAATATGATTTTGCTTTAGAGCACTGAAATAATAGAAACCACTGAGTTGAGACAAGAAATCATATGGGATGCCTTTCATGTGAACATATTTATTATCTGTTTTAATTAGCAAACCAAGTCCTAAATGCCTAATGTAAAGTATTTGTCTGGGGTTTCTGTTCATTAAATGACTTAATTTCTGAAAGACCATTATGCTGAAATTTATATATACATTTTTCTACGGCCACACTAGTGGCAGGGTTTTACAAAAGGACAGCAAAGTTAATTATGGAGAAATAGTGGCATTTTGAACTAAGTTGGATTTTTTTTTTTGTCTGTTGAATCTTTGATTTGAAAGTTTTTGTGTATATTTGACTTACTTCTAGTGGCTGAAGCCCTTGGACTAGCAAAGTCCACAAAAGCTACTACAAACAACGTTAATTCTATGACTGAAACTCAGGAAAGCAAGAAAAATCTGACTGAGATTGAAATGCTTTGCTTACCTTTCTCTCTTATGTCTATCCTTGGATGCACATCCAGAAGGTGAGAACCCAAGCTGTTCTTTGGCACCAAAATGCTTCTTATAACAGGAGTTTCTGAACACTTTCCATGATCAAGAATAACCAAGGAAGCTGATCAATGTTGGCCTTTCTTACTACAATTTAACAAGTTTTGCATTTTCTCCACGTCTCAGTTTATAGTTTTTAGACATTGAACAGCACACAAAACAAATTCTTGGAGTAAAATATCCACACCCACAGAGTTCCATTTGCACTTGGAAATCAGTCCTATGAAACTGGCTGTTTCTGTCTGCATTCTGGGTATATCAAACATGCATTATTTATTACTGTTGGAGAGGATTTTTGGAAGCATTGGAGAAAGTACTTGATCTGTAATCAAGATTACATGGGAAATCAAGATCTCAGGGAAGTTTGCTAATGGAAAAAAACCCTCTCTAAGAGTTGTAAGGCAGTTCATCAATGCAACATCCAGCTCAGCTGCTTTTAACATTATCCTGATTGTTGGAAAACCTGACCTGGACACAGAAAACCAAAGAGCCCTGTTATCCCTTCCAGGGCTTTTAAAGCTGGGCCTGTCGTGGTGCTGATGTAGCTCCAGTTGGTGCAAGGAAGGCACCTCCCTTCCGACTGGTAGGGGCAGAGTAATTGATTGCACCTGATCCCACATCAGCGACATGCTCCAGATTCCTGCCTCAGTCCTGTAAATAAAAGGTTTCGGGTATCTCATCCTTGTGTGCTGGCTGCTAACACACTGTAGAATGATAGTTTGATAGCTTAATTTGCTTTTCTCTTTTTTTATGATAGCATTTAAAGGAAACAACAGGCTGTTGACAAGTGCTGTAGTATTAAAACTCCATTAAATCCAGAGTCCTACCACTGCCCTGTCAAGATTTTTTTTTCCTTGTGAGTGGCAATAAAGAAACTACACTAAAAAATATTAGGACTTTCATCAGCTGTGGATTGAAGGTTAATTATAAGCCACAAATTCAAACGAGGCTTCCTGATACTGTGGGATATTGTGTCAGGCCAGAAGGAGGTCTCAAACATACCTGAGCTAATTTTGGCAGAGAGCTGCTCGCTGTCTGCTGATTCCTTTCTGAATCCAAGTGCGACTTGGCTGGATGTCATGGAGAGCTCACCCCAGCCTGGAGGGCCCCCCCAGCAGCACATGGGGCGCATTGTGCAAACCTTGACAAGTAAGAGACTCTTCCCCTGGGCTGGCAGGCAGAGGAAAGATCCCTTCCCACTCAAGTCTGACTTAGGTTGTATTTTGAGAAATTAAGTGATTCACTGACCTTGCATCACTCTTCTGGCCTGCAGTAAATTTTACCTCTTAATGCAAAACTTGACTAGGCTTCTTGTAATTCCTGAGGCCCTGTACAGATCTGCTGTGCAGTCATGATTTTCATTGTGAATTTGGGAGTTTACTTGAGTTCTATCTCAAAGTGAAATTTAATTTCTCAGCATTTATCACATCATAACCAAGCCTGTGTCAGTCTTTGAAAAATGAAGCTTGTTCTACAACAACAGGACATTAGAGAGATACGCAGTTTTGCAAAGTATATCATATATAGCACTTTTTTTTCTCAGATAGAAAAAATTTTACTGTCTTTCATATATTTGCATGAGTACTTTCAGAAATAAATTATTTGTTAAAAAGAGAGGGGTTTTGGAGTCTGGACGCTTGAGGTCTGGTGCTGTATTAATGCATTGTTTTTCATTTGATCAAATTATTTTTCTTTCCCTGTGTTCCCATTTGTAATGTAGTACAGGATTTAAGTTATTCTCCTTGAAAAAATGCTAGGTAGAAAAGGTGTGTCAGGTATTTCCAAATTCTCAGTAAAATACATTTTTTGTCATAAAAATAATCTGACACCTAATAAACTTAACTCTTAGAAAATGTATTACTTCATTAGAAAGGCTTCTCAAACATTTTACTGCAAATTTAATGGAATGTTTAATCAAAAGTTATCAAAACTATTATTTAAATAAAAATAGTTGATAAAGAGTTTTTTAAATAATTAAAAATTCTTATAGCATTTAACAGATATTTAGCCAGAAAATTTCATAATATTTAATTTTATTTTAAGCAAAGCCTTCCATGAAGTAGTTTGAGAAATAAAAAGTGGGAAAACGTATCTTAAGAGTAATAAAATATTGTAGAACCATTTCCTAACAGGTTTGAGTTTTAGATTTGATGAATTCTAATTTCTGTAAAGTATGTTTGTGTATGCTGTGACTTCCTCTGGAAGTACTTGTTAATATAAAGGCCACATAATGCAAGAGACAACTTTGAAGGGTTTTTTGGCAGTAGCCACGGAATAGGAATGGCAGGGTCTCATTACATGTTGTCCTGAAGGACCCATCAGGATGGTTGGTTGTGCCCCACGGTGTGCATGATAGAAGAGATGCTTCTGTGATGAGCACAACTGATTTATACCTGCATGTTCAGCCTGCTCAGGAAAGGCCTTTCTATTTTTTATGAGATACAGGATTGAAAGGATTTCTTTGTCTCATTGAATTAAATACTCCTGCAGTCCCAGGCAGTCACCTTACCATGTTGCCTCCCCAAACCAATAAAGCTCCACTGTAAAATACCTGAGTTTCATGCTCCTTAATGCTTCTCCAGAATTCCCTTCCTCTGATGGCTAGAAATCATGCTCCCAGCCTAACCTTATTTATGTCCAGCTTCTACCCTTTTGTTCTTGTGCCAATACCGGCCTTTAGCTTAAATAGCTCTTCTCCTTCCCTGGCGTTTACCTCTTTGATATGTTTATAGAGAACAATTATATTCCCTCTCAGCCTTCATTTGTTAAACAGTTTCTCTTCTCAGCTAAGCTTTCTATTTCCTTGATCATTCTAGAAACTGTTCTGTGCACCTGCTCCAGTTTAAATAGCTTAAATTCATCATTTCTGGGAATGTGGATCACCAGAGTGCCCACAGGGCTCCAAAGGACATTTCAGTAGTTCCCCGTGCAGTGTCTTGTGCAATTACCTTTGCTCAGTATCACTTGTGATAAGATAGCTCACTTATGTCTTCCTTCTTGATGTCCTCCCGCCTTCTACCTGAATTTCCCATCCGTCCCTTACTACTGCTGTCCTCCTCTGCAGTATTTCATCCCTTTTCTCCAAACTCCTTTTAATTATCATGTTTTATTGTATGGCGAAGCTCATAAGCTTTGTCTTATCAGCATAGTACTTAACTGCCTTCATATTCTTTTTGCTGAGTCCTCTAAATTAAGTATTGCTGAATAAGACTGGCTATGAAATCAGTCTTTGAGAACACCCATATTTACCTCTTTTCAGTGTCTTGCTAAGTAGCTGCTCCTGTGAAGTCATATTGTCTAGGTCATTTCCCATACAGATTTATATATAACAGATGTTCTTCTCAAGTCCAAATACACTCTAGAAAGAAAGTGTAGGTCAACGTATTTCAGATTAAACTATTTTGAGTTGTATTTTACCCCTTATTTCTGTAACTTTGATTATTGCTTCTTTGCAAATTGATTTGGATATGTCACTGAAATTTATCACTGGTATTTTTGACGTTCAGGTAGTTATTTTTGCTATTGTTGTCACAGTATATTTCCATATGGTAGTTTTCCTAGAGATTTTTGGAGAGATGTTATTCGAACACATCAATTGCATAAGTACTTCGACTCTTTGTTCTACCTCACTTTAGCCCCAGTTTTTTAGTGATCCTACTTTTCTGCCTTTATTGTACATATCTGAGTATTCTGTACTGTCACCTTTAATGAAACTATGCTAAAGTGAGTGAAGGTTTGCTAAAGTGCTTGTTTAGCTTATGGGCCCTACCATGATTATGTTTACTGATCCCTTCTTCAGTGTATCATGACCTTGCTCTTTTCTTTACTGTTTATGTATCAAGGTAAGAAAAGGTTTACTGTGCATTTACTTTTCCTTTGAACACTTTCCACTTGTGTTATGACAGTTCCTGATTTATCCTTTATATAACCCTTCAATAACTGTCATCATGTCATCCATCCATTTTTTTATTGTTGTTCATTCACTCTTTCCGAGTATATCAGATATTTTAAGTCTCTGACCATTCCAGTTGTTGTTTCTCCTTGGATTCTGTTCTAAAGTATTCGAAGTAGACACAATACTAAAACAAAGACTTTTACAGAATGCTGAGTGAGTAATTAATAGTTCATGTATTTCACTATACTATATAAGCTACTATAAGCAGGCTATCCTTCTGCTTTTATTCTGTGATTTTGTGCGTTTATATCATTTGTATTAGCCCTACATTGCTGAACTGTGCTTACTTTGTAATCCCCTATAATCCTTACACCCTTTTATGCTGAACTGCCGCTTAACCAGTTTTTTCCTATCTTGTATTTGTGCAAGCTGATTATTTCTTCCTAAGTGTTGTGCCCCATGTTTGTCCTCCCACTTGTATTGAATCTCATTTTTGCAAGCTATTTATCCAATTTGCCAGTGCAATTTGAATTTCAGTCCCATTCTCCATTGTTCTCACAGCTTTAGTCATTGTTCGTAAATTTCACAAGCATATGCAGCATCCCCTCATCCCCATCATTAATGAATGATAGTGAATGAGTTTGGACTGCGGACAAAGTTGCAGGACTGCAGTGAGTATGTTCTTTCCTTTTTATGGCAGTGTATTGAGTGCTGTTCTCTTAGGATAAACTTAAAAAGTTGTTTTAATTACTTGTCAGTCTTCATTTCTTTCTTGTAGGCATCTTCACTATAATTTTTAATGCAGATTTCCATCTGACATGCTCTATGAAGTTTTTCCTTTCTTCACACTTAGAATGCATATACCAGATTTGATTTTATCCATTTGACTTGGAGGGATTTTTAAGCCTTCTCATTTAGGTCTGATATCTTTGGTTCAATTGACTTCAATAGGCAGGTCTTAAAACTCACCTGCTCAAAATAAAAACACAGTAATTATGAGCCAGGATTGTCCCACCTTTAACACAACTTGATTTGTGTTATAAACTCCTTTTCTACTATTTGTTGTTTGATAATATCCTTATCATTTAACTGTCTCTATATGTACTGGTTTGAAAGCAAAACCAGTGAGAGGCTCTGACGCTGGGGTGGCCCTTGCCCTGGCTCACCGCGTCCCGCTGCAGGCGTCCCGGAGGCCCGTGGCAGCGTCTGGGAACAAGCAGTGTCCTTGCTGGAAAGGCAGGCAAGCACCCGATCTCTAATAGCGTCCGCAGGGACGAAGAACGAANATATTACATTCCCTTTTGTTGGCTCAGTGATTGATCAATGAGTTTTTCTGCTACCAGCCTAGAGGGTCTAGTCCTTTTGTTGACAATAGGCTTTGGTTTTGGCCTGTTTTGGGGGTTTTCTTGGTTTGGTTTGCATAAGATTCTGCTGCCACAACATATATTTAGCTAATTTTTGTTTTGTAATACCTTCTCTGACATTCCCCAGTGGAAAAAGCAATGTCACTGGCTTGGTGTTTGGGTTGCTTTTTGCTGTGCCTGGGTATAAGGGAGTCCTGAGGATGCTTAGGTCTGGCTTCAGAATTTGAGCTGGGTGTGCTGAGGCACTCCGGGGACTGGGGAATAAAGTAGGCACTGAGATCCTCTTTTTGGTCCAGTGCTAGCTCTTGAAGCCCAAATAGATCTAAAAGCAACGTCATTATTTTGGCATTTAGCAGTCACGTTGGACTCACTTTTTAACTGCTGGAGGTTGCTGCCCTGGCAGGGCTCAGGAAGAGATGCAAACCTCAAGCAAGACAGTAATCTCTCGGGTCTTCTTTGCTTTTCAAACTGGGCTACAATTCATATTAGAAATATTGCATCTTTTCCAGTTTAGAACATTTCTCTCTCCTCTCCCATTTAGTGTCGTCACCGTATAAATAGGTAATGATGATCAGCATTTTTGATGACATAGCCAACTTTTTGTTCAGCTTTGCAGATCTCATAAGAAAGCAGTAAAACTTGCCTATTAAGAATAATCCTGAATGTGAAATAGGGCTTTTTTACAAAAGACACTTTTCCATTGAGTTAATTTGTCTTCTTTCTTTTTTTTTTTTTAATCAGATATTAAGATACCCAGATACTTGAAGTTGCTTTTTAGTGAGGAATTGATGTCTAACACTTTGATTTTTGCTTGGACTCTTACTGAATGAAAACTTACTGAGTTGTATTTACATGAATTGGATAACTTTGGTAAATAAAAGTTCAGCTTTTGTCTTTTGTGTGTATAAGATCTGATTCCTTGCTTTCTTTTTTCAGCTCTTTGAGCACTAGAGATTTTACCCTGCTATGTATCTGAAAAGTAGCCAGAGATCCTGCTAGATTTTCATGTCGGCTTTGTGCTGTTGCAAGATTTTTTTGGAAGCAATCAGAGATATTGCATTTCTTCATTGCATTTTGATATATATTCTTTCAGTATCTCCAGATATATTCCTCTGCTTTTGGAGATATGAAGCCACTAAGAAATTCATATAATTCCATTAAGAAATTTCTAAACATGAATGGTTCCAAAATTTTTAGAACAAATAATGCACAGCTGTGACCCTTGGATTGGTGAGCCCCAGTGCAGCCAAAGCTTTGAAATGTTGTACAAAAAAAACAAAAAAGTTTTTTTAAGTTTATTTTCTTTAATGTGACACTAGCAAATTTGGTAACGTTGCTTGTACTAAAATGTCGCTTCTTTAATATGGACTATTATGAAACACCTATGTTTAGGAGGAGGGGAAAGCTTATATGAAGCAAAACCAAGATGAAATAGACCTTGATCCAGGCTATTTTCTGGAATGCTGTTTGGTGCTTGTGAATTCTGACTCTCCTTCTGGCTATAATGTGATGCTCCTCTGTAGTGTGACAGCTTCAGCCTTCTGCCCGAATGATCTCATCACAAACACGCTCTAAGAGTCAAAAATGAAAAAATGAAAACTCTCATATTGCTTATCTGCCCATCTTCTTGGTGAGGAGAAACTCATAATGTCTGTGCAGGACTTCAGACATAAAAATGCCCTATAAATGCTTAGTGTCATTTCGACGAACGGAGAGAAGGCTGAGAATGGGATATGATTGCTATCTATAAATGCATTATGGAGGTGAACTCTACAAAGGAGAAGAGAGATTTAAGGTAGAGGACAATGCTGGCACAAGAAGGAACAGATGTAAGAGGGCCATGAATAAATATGGGCTGGAAATAGGAAGGTTTTTATTAGAGAGATGCAGTAGCCTTCAAGACAGAGTCACAAGTCAAAATTTTTCCTGCTTTTAAGATTGAGTTCCAAGTCTTAAAATAATATGCTGTGGTTGCTTGTGCAGAGGGAAACTGAAAGTTTGGGAAACCCTTCCCATTGCCCACTGGGCTGACCAGAGAAATCTCTGGCTACAATTATGTCCTTCAGAAGGTCTCACCCCTCACAGTATGGTCACAGCCTGAACCTTTTATTCCTCTGAAGGGAAGCAGAGACATAGTGTGAACTGGTTTTCCCCAAAGAAAACATCTTCATCGTTTCTTTAACTGACTTGTACCTTATATCCAAGGACAGTATCTTGTTGCATCATTTATCCGTAAATATCCTGCAAGAGCAAAGTATAACTTCCTGAGAGTGGGGTACAGAAGTTTTAGTGAAGTTTAGTTTACACACCAGTACAATTTTTTTGCTAGACGCTTCATTCCTGTGATCCTAAAACTCCTTGGTTCTGCTGTCAGGGAAACAGGGAAGGAAGGCTATGCAAAGGGTGGAAAAATGTAGATGCAGTTATGCTTAATATTTAGGTGCAAGTAGTCCCCTGCCTCAGAGTGCAAAAAGTGAGGATGTTATTTGCTATTGAACCAGCTCAGATAAGTTGGATTTTTGCACAGGAACTTGGGCTTCTCAAGACCTATAGGAAAAATATAATACGGTGAACAAAAGGAGCCACATAGCAGTCAGCAGGATATTCCAGTTGGTCGGCTTGAGTTATCTAGTGCAAGTAGCAGAGTGGAGGGGTTTTTCTTTCATGAATGGCAAGAAAAGCTACTGCAGAGGCAGTTCACAGCAGGGACACAACTCAAACTTTCATTGCTGTAAAAATAGCCCTGTGGGACTACCTAGCCAGGCTGGGAATATAATAGGGAACAGACAAAAAGCCTAAAAATTTACCATTTGGAAATCTACAACTTTGATGGAATCCAACTGAAAATAGTTTCAGTGTGTGGAATTCTTTGTTGTTTAGCCTTAGGAAGGGTCTTGAACTTTAACGTCTGGAGTCATCTGCTACAACCTTCACAGGTAAGCACCATTCTGGACAGTTGGGTTAGGGTTGTGTGATGTGTAGTATTTCTGCAGGAAGGAACCAGAACTGCTATTTGTGGAAACATAAGCTGATAACTGTGCTCGCTCCCTGCTATTAATTAGAGGCTAAACAATAATATTGCTGTTGTCATTGAAAACTGAGTCTACAACCTTGGGTTTTTTGGATACTAGGATTAGGAAACAGAAATCTGTTCCCCATTTGCCATGGTATAGAAAAAGAAGAAAGACTCTTAGACTTGCTGAAAAAAAAAAAAGTAATTTGCAAAGAGCCATGCATTCAAGTTGGCCTCTAAATTTATATTAATTAACAAAGAAAGCCCTGGTGGATAATTTGCCTCCAAGTAGCAGCCGGGCTGTCTTCTTGCATGAGAGAAGAGACCAAAATCACACTGCACTGAGCCATAGTGACTGTAGGCTCGTGCTCAGAGCTTGGTTTTGAGGTGAAAGTAATTCCAGGATTCCAGTTCCAGGGTGATGGATTTAAGCTGTTCTTGTGAGACTTGTGCCATAACCCAAAGGAAATATTTCTGACTGTGATCTTCATTTTTTGACTATGAAAACTGCAGGCTGCGTTTGTTTCTTGGGTGATAAACCCAGTGCGATGCTTTGTGTTGCTAATGTGATAAAAAGCAGCTGCAATGCTCTGTGGATTGGGGCTAACTCTTCTTGATGGGAATGTGGCTACCTGGGGGAAACCTGGGCTCTCACACCTTGTTTAAAAACCAGATAGCAGATGTCTGTTATCTACAGCTTGCTTTCCTGTGTTCCAGCTTTTTCCTACAGAAAGCATCTGCTAAAGTTATTTTGAATAAAAATGCATGGGTTAGGGAAGAGTAAATTTTTTTTGTAATGTATGAGGAACTTCATGGTGTGAGGTTAGAAAGTCATTGATTGTTGTCATCTTGTATGAGTCTGATATCTGTCAAACTGAACCATCTCTCACAAAATTGTTTAATTCTGCAAAAGAAATGTTGCTCTATTAGTTCTTATATTCCATGCTGCTTCTGGAAGCTTAACCATTTTCATTTATAGCTCTTCTATTTTACATGTTTTTTGTCAAATTTCAAATCACGGCTGATTTAGTGCTGCCTGCATCTATAACAGTGATGACATCTGTAGAACAATACTTTCCAAATCTGTTAAATCTCCCTGAAGTACATTTGCTGAAACACTTTTCTATGTTTATGTAACTGGTTGGGTCATTAAAGAATTGAGAGAGGATTAAAAAGAGATGGGAAAAACCCTCACTCTTTCTGCATCTACAATTACAGTGATGCTTTGACTGCGAAGCACTTGAGCACTGCCTCAACTGGGCAATCTCCTCTCAGTGTATTATAAACAGTATTTGGCTAATATATTGCTCCTACTGGTTTCCTGTACCTGAATAATGCAGACCATCAGTGGGCTGAGAAAGACCCCAATAAACTGGACAAAAGTAATGAAATGTGTCTATATTAGGATATGGAACCCCACAGAGGCTAGCTCTCACCTCCCCACTTGTTTTCATACAGCATCAAGCACAAATTAAACTGCAATATATTTCTAGATGTGGAATCCTCTGGACAGTAAAGATTATTAGCTTTGGAGGATATGTCTACATGAAAAATGGCAGCGTGGGAAGCAGACTTTGCTGGTGCTGATTAAGCTGGAGCACACATATCCCAGTTCCTGGCAGGATTGCCGCGGTCCCACTGGAGTCTGTGCTGCCACAGCTCCGCACTTCCTGCGAATTACACTGGATTAGACCTACCATGGGACACGTTCCTAGCCTGCACTTCAAGCCTGCTTTTGTCAGCTGCATAGAGATGCTGTGAATGTAAAACAGGAGGAAACCTCTTACCAGACACAAATACATGTCCACCCCCACTGCTGCACTCAGAGACTCTTTCCTTCCTTGTGGGTTTGAGGGTTTCTGTACCGAGGTGGGTGACAGCAGCAGGTCACAGACGTGCGTGGACGTGCAAGGCCACTACTGCCCCTCTTTTGCACTGCTTGTGCAAGGGGTGACAACTGCAGAGAGAAAGCCAAGATTGGCAGGCTGAATTTTTTTTTGGCTAAAAAAAATCTGCAAACTTCCAGAGAAGAAGCTTCTGCTCTGCAGGAATTTGTCCTCTAACTGCTCTGTTTAAGTGGCAAAGTTGGATTACTGCTTCTGTTAAAGGTAGCATACAGGACTGGAACGGAGACTTCAGAGTTAATTGAGTGCCATCCCTGGCTAGTGCAAGCACTGTGTTATGTCTCCTTTACTGTAAGACTGTATATTAGAACCAATTTTTTTGTCCCTCTTGTTCCCTTCAAAAAACTAATCTAATTCTTGAGTCCATATTTTTCAAGCTCAAGAAATCCAATTTAAATTTGTACTCATTTTTTCTTGGGTGAACTCCAATTTTAGCCTAAATAATTTAGTGTATAACAATCATGTTCCTTTCAGTCTCTCTGGCTCAACTTTCTTCTTAACTTTTCACCAAAGTAAGTTCTCCAGTCCTTTGATTATCCCTATAATTCTTTCTTGTATCTCTTCCGTTTAAAATTTTATTTCTCCTAATAGCAAGTATCCTTCCCCATCCCTACAGAAACAGCTCTTGTTTATGTGTGCTTGGATTTACTTTTTTCATGTTTGCTTTTCCTCATATTAGTGGCCCACTGCCCTCCTACAAATCAACGAGCAGAAATAAATCTTTCTTCTTCTTAACCATTTCCAAGGGTGGAGCATTCAGCCTACAGGAGAATTTCTTGCTGTTAGTCCCAAAGACGGTTATCCTTCAGTTTGCACTCTTAAGATTTCTTTCCATTTTATTAACCTATTCTTCAATAGTGTCCATTTCTTTGTGTACTGTAGCCCAGTTCTTCTCTTCAGTGAAAACACTTTCCATTTGTGAGTTATTTTTCTTTATTAGTGTTTCCTAGTGTTTCTTCCCTGATTGTTAGTGACTTTCATGAAGTTATATAAAGTGAGGTCAAAGCTGATTCTAGAGGAACCTCATTTCCTAATTTCCTTTCAGCCATAAGCCTTCCCTTTCAGAAAGCACACTCGATGTCTGACTTGAGACAGCTTCTCATCCTCACAATTTCACTGCTAATCCCCATCTCTTCCTGTTTTACTATTAATTCCCCTTTTGTTATCATAGGCTTCACTGAAGTTAAGACAGATGGGATCAATCATGTCCTTTTTCTAGAGTGTAGGTTATCTTGTCAAAGAAATGTATGAGGTTAATCTGTTACAATCTACTTTTGTTAAGCTCATGCTGTATTTTATGCCATTTTCATTTGATCTCTATGTCTTTAATTATCTTTTCCTGAAAAGCTGTTCTGAAGCTTTACATACCACTGAAGTCAAAATTCAAGGACTACGGTTATCCACACGCCTTCTCTCCTGCTGGCTAAATACTATATTTTCTAGTCATCTAGTCATTTCTAGGCACTATATTTTCGAGTCATCTGTCTTACAGTATCTTACTTGGCAGATTTATTACAAAATCTAGATGAACAAGAAGTTTCAGATTACAGTAGTACATTTCTGGTTCAAACCCTTTAAACATTTGTCCTAGCAGGTGCTGATGTTTACTGGGAATTCTTGCCCAAACAAAAACAACCCATGGAATTCAGAGTTGGATACACAGAAGTGCAGTGAAGAGAGGACCACAAGTAAGACAATTTTATGGCAGTTTGGCTAAGAAAGATGGGGGGCAAATGTGGAACTGGTCCCTGGAAAATGAGTAAGGCTGATGTACCTCAGCTGGGGCAGGTCTCACATTGTTGTTGACTATCGTAAGGGGAGTTATTGCCCAGTGAAGGGAGAAACTAAACCAATGTAAGCTTTGATCTGTGATGCTGAGGAGGAGGCTCTTCAGCAAGGGATTTCTGGGCTGCTGGCTCTGTTGATTAAAAGCATGGAAGAATATTTAAACTAGAACCTGGAGAAAATCCCACAGGTATGGGAGTAATACAACCCCCAGCGCATAGCCAGAAAGGATAGTAAAGGCAAATCCAGCTGGTCAGACCTCAGATGACTGACAAGAGCATGAGCAGTGACATCTCCAAATCTGCAGATGATATTAAGAATGTTTTCTGGTTAGACAAGTACTGTGCCGATAGTGAGTAACTTCAAAAAGTGTTGTGCACAAAACCCAGCAGATGACACCAGTGTAGAAAAATGCAGGGTGACGCAATTAGACAGAAATAACCCGAATCGTGCTTATGCAACACTGAGCATTTAACTGGTAGTTACAACTCAGGGAAGAGATCTTGGAGTTGTCCTTGGCTGTCCTCTAAAATAAATGCTTGGATATCATGGCAGCTAAAAAGTCAGCACGAAGTTAAGTATCACTAGCAATGTACTGAGAGCAAACCAGAAAACCCTTTTTTGCTCTTATCTAAAACTTTGATGTGCCTTTTGAGTACTTTGTGTGATTCAGGACAATTTAGAAAGGACATAGTGGATATAGAAAAGATACTGGAAAGGGCAACCAACTACGAGGATGAAGAAATTTCCTTATGAAGAAAAACTAGGCTGGGATTTCTCAGGATGGAGTGAGGGCTAAGGGGAATGTGATGGTAGTTCATGACATTACCAATTGGCAGGTAAGGTGGCACAAATCCAGGACCATACCTAGGGGTCTTGTCTGAGGTCTAGGTCTCTTGATTTGCTAACCTAGATCAGACCTTGTCTAGTGCAAGACTAGAACAAGAAATGTGCATTAAAACTAGCAGAAATTGGTTTGAAATAGACACAAAGAGCTATGTTTTTACATCCTGGAGAGTTAATACCTGAATCTTTTGCACCAGGAGGCTGTGGAGGCAGATTGCGTCAGTGGGGTCAGAAGGGAAACGCACAAATTAATGGATGTTTGTTTAGGTCCCTAAACTGCAGCTTATGGAAATAATCAGGGATGTACACCATAAAGTCTTCAGTCTGGGGGGTTGTGGAACCTGCAGGAGTATTAGGAAAATAAACAGTTAAGCAATTGCTTCTCTCTGTGCTAATGGAGAGTACTGGGCTAGAAGGTCTGACCCAGCAGGGCTTCCCTATGTTTTTAGTTTTGCAGGTTCCCCTGACAGCATGGGATTTGTTGCTGTAAGTGGATTCCTGAATTGGAAAAGGTTGTCATTCAAAAGGGTCCACAGTCATTTTCCAGAGGACTCATTCCTATTCCAGTGGGAACGACTGTGTATTGCCCACTCCCTTACCAAGAGGTCTGACGCTGGGGTGGCCCTTGCNGTCCTGACCTATTCTCAGCTAAGACTATGTATTTAATTCTGGCTGGAGATCAGACATGCTCCTTATCCAGCTTTTCGGCCTGCATGGGCTATCCTCCTGACTAAGAGGAAAAATAAAAATATAAATAAATATACATGTATGTGTGCACATAAGAAAGGATAGAAGTCTGGTTATTCAAACTCACTGTTTTTGAGTAACTTTGGCTGAGGGTGTGTAGAGAGGCGGTTATTTATTTTATTGAAATCCTCATTGGCTTCTTGTAAGCCCTCGCTCTTAGTCAGTTCCTTACCTTATAGACTCCATTAGCTTTGTGTGTTTTGGGTGGTGTAGAGTGTTTGCCAAGACAGAGAAATTGTAGCTTTATTTTCCATTTTTTTTCCGTTTGTTTTTACCTGAGGGGGAAATCTACCATTATGTGGCCAAGTTAGAAAAGGTGTAGCTGTGCCATTCAACAAGGTATTTTGTTTCTGACTTTTGTCTGCCCTCACAGCTGGCCTTTTCTACTTTGTCCTTTAAAAATATCTACATATGAAGGCAAAGGGATGATGCAATGCCTGTCAGTATAGGGTCCTCCAGAGACTGCAACTTTGCACACAGAAGCATTGTTCCTGAACAAGGTGGTGCTGGTGGGAAACAGAGATTGGGCATGCTGATGCAATTACATGGCAAAATTGTAGGGTGAGGGACCACGATTGCACTCCTGCGCTTATCAAGAAAAAAGAAAATTCACAAGTATTTGATCTTGGGAGAAGATGGAGCCTTTAAGGAAAAACAAAACGAGACTGAACTAAACAGGGAGGGAGAACAATACCTCTGAATAAGTGAGGAAACAGAACAGAAATTCTAATAAGCCTAGGTAAATAAGGTTTGGATCCAATTTAAATAACACAAACCATTAAATACCAGCTAAGACATTCACAGTGGCAAGAAGCAGAGGGATGCAAATGTACTAAATTGAGCACGACGGTGAGGGACATTATACCACTCCCACATGATACAAGTCAACATCTGCTTTTCCAGGAGGACGGTTGCTTTCAGTGGAACATCCTGCTGAGATGTGTGCTCCTGCCTAGACGGGAGCTTGCAGCAGCCACTGAGCCCCCTCCAGGCTTCATTGCCAACCTAACGTGCTGAGAGACTGGAGGTAAGAGACAGCACACCCCTCTCTGGAAGACAATAGTTGTGAATATTTGATGTTTAAAATCAAATCGTAAGCCTCAGAGTATGGAAAACTTACAAAGAGAATTGAGGAGTGATTTCAGCTTAGCTGATGACTGAATCCTACCTTTGCTATCAAAAAACATGCAAAAACATGTCCCTGCTCCATCTTGCACGTAGTGACATAGATGTGTCCTTTGTTCAGTTCCCTGGCTACCATAGCCTGGAAAGTACCAAGTACTTAAGATTCAGGCTATCATACTCATAAGAGTATTTTTGGGTTCAATGCAATATCCCTCCTTAAATTGACTACTTTCTTCACCCCTTTGTAGTTAAAAAATATCCCTGACATCTCTAATACAAAGTNAAATTGTAGCTTTATTTTCCATTTTTTTTCCGTTTGTTTTTACCTGAGGGGGGAAATCTACCATTATGTGGCCAAGTTAGAAAAGGTGTAGCTGTGCCATTCAACAAGGTATTTTGTTTCTGACTTTTGTCTGCCCTCACAGCTGGCCTTTTCTACTTTGTCCTTTAAAAATATCTACATATGAAGGCAAAGGGATGATGCAATGCCTGTCAGTATAGGGTCCTCCAGAGACTGCAACTTTGCACACAGAAGCATTGTTCCTGAACAAGGTGGTGCTGGTGGGAAACAGAGATTGGGCATGCTGATGCAATTACATGGCAAAATTGTAGGGTGAGGGACCACGATTGCACTCCTGCGCTTATCAAGAAAAAAGAAAATTCACAAGTATTTGATCTTGGGAGAAGATGGAGCCTTTAAGGAAAAACAAAACGAGACTGAACTAAACAGGGAGGGAGAACAATACCTCTGAATAAGTGAGGAAACAGAACAGAAATTGTAATAAGCCTAGGTAAATAAGGTTTGGATCCAATTTAAATAACACAAACCATTAAATACCAGCTAAGACATTCACAGTGGCAAGAAGCAGAGGGATGCAAATGTACTAAATTGAGCACGACGGTGAGGGACATTATACCACTCCCACATGATACAAGTCAACATCTGCTTTTCCAGGAGGACGGTTGCTTTCAGTGGAACATCCTGCTGAGATGTGTGCTCCTGCCTAGACGGGAGCTTGCAGCAGCCACTGAGCCCCCTCCAGGCTTCATTGCCAACCTAACGTGCTGAGAGACTGGAGGTAAGAGACAGCACACCCCTCTCTGGAAGACAATAGTTGTGAATATTTGATGTTTAAAATCAAATCGTAAGCCTCAGAGTATGGAAAACTTACAAAGAGAATTGAGGAGTGATTTCAGCTTAGCTGATGACTGAATCCTACCTTTGCTATCAAAAAACATGCAAAAACATGTCCCTGCTCCATCTTGCACGTAGTGACATAGATGTGTCCTTTGTTCAGTTCCCTGGCTACCATAGCCTGGAAAGTACCAAGTACTTAAGATTCAGGCTATCATACTCATAAGAGTATTTTTGGGTTCAATGCAATATCCCTCCTTAAATTGACTACTTTCTTCACCCCTTTGTAGTTAAAAAATATCCCTGACATCTCTAATACAAAGTAAGCAGAACATCTAGTAATTTAAGATCAAAACTTTTATATAAATGAGATGACTATTTTACCATAACAACTCCTATCTGCCCAGCTTCACTATACTGTGAACTGCAGTATTTGGCACCATTACTTCAGCGCTGTGTTAAAACAATGAAAGGCTTAGAAAATCAGAACACAGTGATTGATACAGAATTCAGTTTATCTGCCTTAGGAAGATGTGATGAAATAAAGATTTGTATGTATACAACTTACAAAGATTTATCTTTGAAACTGGAGGCATATGATCTTCCAATTCTCCTATGTATATCAGGGCTATGCGACAAGACTGGATTGAATTCAGCATTCTTAATTGCACTGTTGTTCCAATTGACTTCTATGTCTGCACTGAATTAGACTGCAAAAAATGGGGGGGAGGTGTGTGTAAGTCTGCCAGCAAGAGAGATTTACTCCATTTTCTACTGGGAAATACACTTCCCAGTTTCCTTTCTACCCCCTTGAGAAATTAGTTGAATCCTAAGAATATTGCTGAATAATATAGACTCACAGTAGGGATCTTTGTTCCCATGGTTCCCAGTCAGTATGTCTTTGAGGAAGGGGACAGGAGAAGATCTTTGAAAAAGTTATGCTGTTCTAGGAATTTTTTCTCTTTTTCTTTTATTCTAGGGGCAGGAAGATGTTGTGATTGGTAGTGAGGTAGACAGGAATATGAATACAGTTGTGTGCACCCCAAAAAGAGAGGTGAAAAGTGTTTCTTAGTCTCCCAGAGGTCTGAAGTCTTTCATGAAGTGCAGGTGGTGTGGTGGTTTTATTACAGCCCTTTTGCAACCTTTTCAAATTCTCTCTGTACTCCACTTCTGACACGCCCTTGGAAAATTAAAATCTAATACATAATATCCATACAACAGCAGATCTGGAAAAGAGGTACTTTGCAGGTTAGCACTGGGTCAGAGGAAGGGAAGGGGGCTGGACACAGTGGGTAACCCTTTCCTGCTGAAGCTGTAGGGCTGCCTGCTGTGGCATTCTCTCCATCAGGGACAGGCCAGTCAGATCTGTGATACCCTTGAATCCTTAGGACTTGAAGGTTTCCAGGATTTTATGACTTTCCATCTACAGTTTAATCCACAGGATCAATTAATCAAATTTCCCTCTATGTTCAAAGCATGGATAAAGGAAGCTGTGCCTGCCTCAGGGGGCGGCACAGTGCAACAAGAGTGGATCTGTCGAGTCAGGCAGCTGCCCCTGGGTGCCCAGGGTCTGCACTGCCTGCCTGCCTGCCTGCCTGTTAGCAGCTTTAACATCAGATTAGCTCTAGGGTGCCACACAGGCAGACTGTGCCAGCTGCATCTTGTGGGGGCATCTTTTGGCTTGGCCTCATCTGAAGGGCATCCAGTTTGCAGTGCAGACACTTCTCCAATGTGAGCTCAAACGCAGGAAAGAGAAACATGATGTAACTTCAGAGGTACAGCTTTCCTGAGCTAAACTAAAATCTATCACCAGGTCCACCTTGAGTAGAAAGCCCAGTAGCCTGGGCACTGTTTTTCTCTGAAGGGTGTGCGTGGTCTTTGCACTGTGCAGTACAGGCAGAAAATTTCAGGAGATGTGGGGTGTGGCGTAGAGGCAAAGAACTGCTAATTAAATGATTTTCATAAATAAAACATAAGAATAAGCTACTATATTTGAATCTAGACTATTATTTTTCTTCCGCATAGGAATCTGGAATGAACTTGCCAAAATATTAGGATTTCTGACTGACTTGTCACTCCCCCTCAGCCATCTTTCAAATGGGTCAAAATGTAAATGCAGTATCTTGTACATACAGTGAAGTCTTCCTCCAGCAGCTGATTCACTGACAGGAAGAGTCTATTGCCTAGCTACAGCTCAGAAGAAGATTATTCTGAACTTTCAAGGTGGTAATATATATGCTTTTTGCTGTTGAAGATCCTGAGTTTGACTCTCAGTGTTTCTGAGACTGCAAGAATGGAAGTTGCAAAGTCAAATTTTCAGCAGTATAACGTGGTGCCACTGTAGCAGCTGACACCAGCTGAGGGTGTTACAGGCTGCTATCCTGTTTTTGCAGAAGTGGGGCGTAGGAACAGCCTCTGAGGCAACGATGAGGAGCAGCTGTTCTCATGGTTCATCTAGCAGTGCTGCCACTTTGTCTTGCATCTCTCTGAGGAAGGTAACTGCAGCGATTATGAATTTGGGTCAGTCACTTAGGAAAGTTCTCGACTACTCGTTGCACTTGTCTTCCGGCCCTTTTAGGGAAACTCTTCTGGCCACAAGGCTGTAGCTGGGGAGTGGAGGAGACAGGAAACTGGCTTTGGAGAGCTCAGTATATTCAGTGCTATGCCTCAGCACAGCTGGAGTGCTGATTTTCCTTCCAAACCAAGCAGTTGAAGAATTTTAAGGTTTTAGAAAAAGGCTTGCAATTGAAATGTTTTTTAAAGTTTATCTTTGAAGACATGTATTTGGTGAGTATCAGCTAATGCAGCACCACCGAATTAAACAGAAATATCTCTGAGTATCATCAAAGGGGTCATTCTTTATATCAGCTGAAGCAAATGCCTCAAATGTAGCTGGAAATGTACCACTTCATGCTATATAATTCTTTAGGCATTTATACTTTGTTTTGCATAGTAGTGTTTAGGATTTTAGAAATCTGAATAGACTAAAGCATCTTCTAGAAATTGTGACTTCTGATTTTTAGCCATAGATAACCAAGATGTCTTCTCTAACCCACAAAAGACAGGATTTCTTCCCTCCCCCTTTTCTGTCTTGCGTCTTCTTAGCACATTAGGCAGAAACTCTGTCCCATGTAGCCCTTCTAGCACAGTCTGGTGACTTACCTCCAAAGAGTCCAAGCTCTTTTCGGCAAGTTTAAGATTATAAGACCACACCTCTGATTTAATAAGGACTCTACAGTGCACCTGGGGAACTTGGGGCAAGTATTCATCCTACCTTGCCTTCAAAATTAATTGAAAAAGGACTTCACTGGTAGCTTGATGACTACCTCAGAACACACAGACTAAATTACCAGAACCTGGTTTCCATTTTGGATAGCATCTGTCCATAGCATAAAATTTATGGACACTATTCTCAAAGAGAGGCAGTTTTCCTGAACCTGTACCTCGACATAATTTCAGCACATCTCTCTCTCTATCATTCTCTCAGAGTATGTTCACATTCGGATGTTGCTGACACACTGATGACAATCTTTCTATATGAACAAGGACCAATAATAGCCTTTGAGAAAGTATTATTGAAAGGTATGTTAAAAATTGCTCAGTGGCCAAAAAGCAGTCACCTTATTTAAGTCTAAGTGAAACATAAACAGCCGGTTAGAGTCTTCTGAAGATGACAAATAGTCTGTTTGGATCATTTTAAAAAATTCACTAAGCAATGTCTTCTTTTTATAAATCCTAAAACCCGAAATGTCATCTGAATGAATTATAGTATATGGCCACCCTATTAGGTTAGTTATTGCCTTTAAGGAAGCCACATACCTAATGGATCTAATTGCTCAAGGAGCACTAAAAAATTCCATTTTTTTGTAAAATATGTTAGATCATGTTCAAGCAAAAATAGTTTAGTGATTAATATTCTTTCTAATTCTAGAGTTGAATCTGAAGCAAGCATTGAATTGGTCTGCTGAAATTGTAAATAGCATGCATGTGGGGAAAAGATAGCAAGTTTGTGCTAAATAGTACTTCTAAAATATTACAAAAATAATGTTCTGAGCATAATTATATTCCATTAGAATGGATAGGTGCCTGGCAACAAAGCTGAACAAATGTATACATACCAAAGAAAAGAATATCTTGATGGAAAAAGCTCTTGTTTAGCTGTGTCTGCAGAGATTTTAGTGTTGCACACAGTAGGAGATTCTGAAAATGAAAAAAAAATTAAACTACTTTACAAGGACTGAATTTACAGGAGCTGGGAACAAGACTCTTGCCTTTCTGGAAGGTCCTGGAATGTTTCTTTCTTGATTCAGGCAACATTCCCTTCAGCAAGAACAGCTGAACGCATGTTCATAAGAAAGCATTATATGGAACCCATAATATTAAAAGATAATTTGATATTTTGATGCCCACTAGAAAATATTAAGACACTCTCAACACTAAGCTGGGGAAGCGTAGTGTTTTGACTCATTTTTGAGGGGTTTTAGGTGTTACTTTCCCCTTTCTCCAAAGCATGAGCTGAATCTGATGGCATTCAATGTCTGTTAAAAAGCCAGGCATGAAACATGATGTTCCATTCCGGGGTCTGAAAAATGGGAGCAGTCTTAAAATAGTTGTCATGATATAAAATGTCCCCTACTGTGGCATGGTCCTGGCTATTTTAATATACATAACCTAAAAACATGCAAGGATGAAACTGTGATCCATGTGTGTGCAGGCCAAGTGGCAGCTCGACAGGAGTAGGTTCCGGATGTGTGCTTGGTGTGACGCCAAGCTCACGGGTTACACCGTAGGAGAAACCACTGCTCTGTGCAATAGGTTACAGCTATCAGCTGCCAGTCAGTGTCTAGTCAACCTGCTGGCAGCTTTAATACTGACAGGGAGCAAGGCTGTGATGAAATCCTCCTTTTGGAACGTAAGCACTTCCCACTGCAGCCCCAAACAGAGGTCACGTGTGCTCAGATGTGAAGCAAGGTACATTGTAAAATATGATAGAATTATAGAATGGTTTGGATGGGAAGGGACCTTAAAGCTCATCTAATTCCAAACCCCCTGCCACGGGCAGGACCTTCCACTAGACCAGGTTGCTCAGAGCCCCATGCAGCCTGGCCGTGAACGCTTCCAGGGATTGGGCATCCACAGTTTGTCTGGGCAACCAGTTCCAGTGCCTCAGCACCCTCACAGTCAAGAATTTCTTCTTAATATCTCATCTAAATCTCACCTCTTTCAATTTAAAGAGCCATGCCCTTGTAAAAGTCCATCTCCAGCTCTCTTGTAGGCTCCCTTCAGGTCCTGGGAGGCTGCTATAAGGTCTATATAAATATGTCCCCGTCACGTGAGACGTGCAGTGTGAAGCACTCAGGATGGCTGGGATGACACTCAAAGCTAACATTTCCTGCAAAAAGGGATTTGCCATGGGGATCAGCACTGTGGGTCCCAGCTTTGCAGTGCAGCTGGAGAAGCAGTGGTGGGATGGCGACCGAATCCCCTGGGGACTCTGCTGAGCCCTTCAGGTGTCACTTTCATTTAAGCAAATGAGTAACACTGTTCATTTCAATGCATAATGCCAAGTATGTGCTTAACATTCTGCTTAAGTAGGAGCTTAAAATCATAGCTGTCTGCCTGCTGCTTTTTTGTGCACACAGAGCATCTTTCTTAGCTATTTAACTGGTGGAGGCTGTGGCACACCAGCCTGAAAAACTTGGTGATACTTTTGGGGCTGTTAGAGGGACATGCCTGGGCTTAGATGCACACTTCCCTGCAGCACA